>PVJL010005314.1:0-56700 GCA_004026885.1 Lyroderma lyra
GTTCTTTCTGAGGAGTTTTAGTTTTTAAGGAATTCATCCTGTCCGCTGGGATCTTCCTCTTTGACATGAGGGCTTTATGTTCACTGCCCAGATTATTGCTTTTGTGGTGTCTTGCTGTAGGGCAGACACTAGGTGGCGCTGGGGGTCAAGTTTTGGGGGAGAGGGGGCTGTTTGTTTCTTGTTTCTGATCTCCTACTGTTTGGAGGCTATGCGCATATATCCTGGGGAGAGGCCAACAAAAGGCTTTCCGCCCTTTGCTGGGGAAAATCAGTCTTTCTTCCCAGCCCTGATTCAGTACCTGGCTGTCTAAAGGCTCACACTGCTTTTGGAACTCTGGGGTGCACGAGGAAGTGCCAGCTCCATAAGTCCAAAGCTGTGCGACTGGCCTGAGACAGCAGGGTCGCCTTTGCAGCAGGTTGGGAACAGGAACTGCAGCCCTGTGTAGGTCTCCAGGGGGCTTAGAGCTGGGGTGTTATCTTTGCAGTTCAGAGTCCTCGCTCAGCCCTTCTACCACTCAAAAGTTCCAGAGGCTGGCTCCCAAACTCCTTTCATCCCCAGCTCCCAAGTCTCTCTCCCCTCCCCCAAACTGCGCAGCTCCGAATAGTCAGCAGGGATCGCATCCCGCGTGGTCCGCCTCTGCTGATTTTGGTCATTCTTTATAAGGATTTTCTAAAACAAACTGAACTTTCTTGATCTATAGATTCAAGGTGTTTTTTTGGTTTTCCTTTTCACTCCCAGAGACTTTTTTTTTTTAATCTTTGTGGGTTTCACTTATTTTATTCCCTTGCCCCCTCAGCACAGAAATAACCATGTTAGCTTTCTATTTTTCTTCACATTTACTTTGGGATTTTTAAGTGTTTGACTTTTTATGACTTCTTAGTTTTGCATGACTTTTCACAATCCTGTCCTCAATCCCACGTGGGTTTTCTACATTACTGTTTCTTCTATGCTGTTTTTAATACACTAATTTTTTTCTTGTGTTATTTTCCTCTTGATTTCTTTCTTTTGTTCCACCAGCTTCCTTTTCATTTATTCCTCATCTTATCTCATATTTGAGCTATTATTTCATAAAATCTAAGTTCTTTTCAATTTTCTTGAGTGTGCAAAGCAGTTGCAAAATTTTTATACCATTTTTAAAGTGCATTTTCTTCCAAAGTATCCCTTCCATCTAAATTTTATATGTTTTATTTCTTTGCTTTCTTTTTGGTAGGAGCAAAATTTATTTGATAGCTTTCATTTCTGAATGGGCTATTCTAACCCAGCCCTTCTTATTCCAAAATTGGGTGGGCATATTCCCCTGACTTTCCTTCTCAAGTGCCTGGGCACTCAGCAAATTCTCTGTTAGAACATATGCAATGGGCATATGTCAGTGTGCAGTATTATTTGTTAGGTGTCTCAGATATCACTTCAGAAGGGATGGAAGAAATAGTGAGGGAATTTTGTTTTTTTGTTTGTTTGTTTGACAGCCCTTCCTTCATTCTCCTCATCCATCAGTAGAGTTCAGAGGTAGGTAAGTACTCTGGGCTTCACTTTGCTTTCCTACATTAGCATAACCTAGATATTTTCCCGTGTGGTTTATATGGTTTGGCAACACATTTTTTTCCCCCTGCCTCCCTGATTTTCTGGGCTGCTGCTTGCCACTCTTGAGCAAGCCAATTACTACATAAAGATTATCCCCCATTTCTCTCCTCTCCTCCTGGCCCCAGAACGCAAATGACTAAGTTCAGTAGTTCTTCAAGCCAAGGCTCCAACTTACTATACTGAAATAATGAGGTACAGGTACCACTAAAGGAAACAGTCAACATATTATTATTTGCCCTATTGTTAACTCTAATTGCTATCCTTCCAAATTTAGGATAAAACTGGGAGAATATCAGTGAATTTTGAAACAATTTTATTCACATATTATCCCTTCATTACTCTGTAGAAGGGGAATTTTGTGCAGATTCCTCCTGCTATCTTATTCAAATCTGATTTAAATTGTTCTGTATTTAGATAATGCATTTGATCTTTCACTAGTTATAGTATTGGTCATACAGTGCTTTGTTTTGTTAATCGTTGGTAAGTTCTACAGAAAAAAAATTTGTGAAACTACTCTTAGGTTAGAGGAAACTACTCTTTCCTCTAATTGGCCATTTAAAAACAGATATATTCTTAGGAAAGTAATTTCACTTCTTTAGGTCTCACTTTTAAAATGAGATGGTAGCCAAATGACTTATGGCATCCTTTCTATTTCCATGAAGACATGAATCATTAGATAATGTTTGTTCACTAAAAAAGATGAACAACAAATCTGGCACTCTCTACTTTGCCTAGTCCATATGCGAAGATTAATTTTCTCCATAGTAGTATTCCTATTTATGACTACCAGCTCCCTTGCCTCAAAATCAACTAGCCTTAGATACATTCACAAACAGTTCATCTAAAATAACAGGGTGAAGGCAGAGGGAGGATGTGGAGTTTTTCCTCTGATTGCTTCCATTGCCTCTGTGCATTAAGGTCATCATCAGAAAGTCAAGAGAAAGGAGGAACTGTTGGAGAGCTGGGACGAGAGGAGAAGTCTTATTTACTCAAGGAGAGTCATAGCGTGAATGAGTTAGGGAATATATAGTCAGATTGCTGAGTTAGCACAAAATGGTCAGTTAAGGTAAATCCTCACAGATTTAAAGTAGAGCTGTTAGCATGATTGTGATTTTTCTTTAGCCATGTTTAGGTGTTCAGGTACAGGTAAAGAGTGGGCAGTGAACTGGATTTAACCATGGTTGGGGTTTTATCAGGTGAGTGTAATGAAGAGAAGGAGAAAGAGACTAGGAAGATGAGAGCAAATGCATGGAGTGATTATAACAATGGGCTGTTACATCTATTCAGGAAACAAAGGGAGGTTCCAAAGGGGCTAAGAAGAGACCAAGATGCATTAAGAGATGGTTAATTAATGACTATAGGTCCCAGGAGAATCAGAGTACACTGGGAGTGAACTGGAAAGATAGAAGGTGACAATCAGAAAGTGAGACGCTCAAAATTAGATTTTGAAGATCTCATGGCAAAAATAAAAAGATGGAGTGTATAACTATGAGATTTAGCATCTGTGGATGAACAAGAGTAGGTTAATATGGAACGACTACCTTAGAAGGATATTGTAATTCCCAAGAATTGATCTAGAATCTGAAGTTAAAATATGTAAGGAATGAGGGGGAATAATCTGAAGGTAATGACTAAAATAAGCCTTCTGAAACATTTTTCTTATATCATATTTGCAAAGGTGAAAAATACTGATAGTTTCCAGTATTGGCCAAGTGTGGAAGAAGTATGATACACCATTTTCATACGTAGTCAGGCAATATTTATCTTAATTCATATACTTTCACTCAGCAGTTTCATTATAGGGAATTTATCCTACATAAATATAGGGAATTTATCCTACATAAATAGTTGTCCAAGAATGGAAAGATATTTCTGGACTGTTCAATTAAAAAAATGCTTCCAATTGCAGAGAACTGTAAATAATCTAGATGGCCATCAAGAGATAATTGGTGAAATAAGTTATCATACACTCATCAATGAAAAATCATGCAACCATGAAACAAGAAATGAAAGAGTGTCCATGGTATTTCATTAAGTGTGTGTGTGGGGAGGATAAAAAATGGTATACACAAAATAAGTTATTTTTGTTGTTAAAAAACAACAATGTTAAGGGGGTGGGGGAGAAGGGATGGGGACTCAAATACATGGTGATGAAAAGAGAACTGACTCTTGATGATGAACACATAATACAACATAGAGATGATGTATTGTAGAATTGTACACCTGAAACCTATGTACTTTTTACTAACCAATGTCACCCCAATAAATGTAACAATACAAAAATAAGAAAAAAAGTTAAAATTCTTGGATTTGCATAAGCTTGTACAGGTTCTAATACAAAAAAAGTAAAGATATTCTGATACAAAATCAATAAAAGGTAAAGAAAGACATTAGTGTGGTGCCGAATGCACCATTATGACTTCGTCAGGGTTTTATGGAACACTCAGTGACTTGAGAACAGAATTGGACAATGACGACTGTAGGAATTTGAAGTTCAACTGCTCTTAGAGACAGGCACCAAGGACTTATGCACAGGTCTGGCTCTAGGGCCATGCTGACTGCACTCTCCTCTTCCCTCATCACTCACACACTCCAGCTACTCTCATCCTTCTGTTTTCTAGCATGCCAAATTCATTCCGATTCCTTGCCTTTAGGGTTCAACCCGAGTTAAAAATCCCAGTTTGTTTGTTTGTTTGTTTGTTTTTCCATTTTCAAGCTGTGTGATCTTGGACCACCTAGTTAACATCCTTGTAAAGTCTTATTTTGTGTAACAAGGCATTACAATACCTTCTGTGGAGGGTGATCATGAGAACTATGTGAGTTAATGTATGGCAAACACTAGATTGATAACTGGCTATCAATAAATGATAGCTAATATTATTATTGTTAGTGATAGAAAACTCATGAGATCAGAAAATTACTTGTGGGTTGAATGCTACTCTTGATCCATAGCGATGCTAATCAATCAGAGATGGTTGGTAAGGATTTATGGATTGTTCACATGACCTTAGATTCAGTTGGATTCTATCATCATCCATACAATTCAGATCAATAGTAGGTAACATTTAGAAACTAACAGAATTCAAGAGATTCTTGTTCCAAAGCAATTTACAAGCAAATAGGACAACAGATGAACCTATGACAAACTATAATATATGACAAAGGATGGTAAGTGTTCAAGTCTTTTAAAGAAATGGTTTTCTGTTTTAAGAGTGATAAAGGAGGAAAATGAAGGAAACAGCAGCTACCACAGTCTTTTATTGTGATGATAACACAGATGAGAAAGGGAAATCTTTGGTAATGTAGCTAAGAAATGGCAGAGGCTGCATTCAAACCCTGTCTGTCCACGTCCCAAATTGATGCTTTCAATTTCTATAGTAAACATTGTACAGTGTTTTAGATGCTGTAGTTGTCATATTGTATATGATTGATACTGGTTTTCTTGGGTTGGAATGAATACACTTAGTTATTGTTCGGTCACTTGGGTTTTTGTTTGCAATTCCACTTAGAGGGTAGAATTATTCTCAGTTTCTTGACTTGAAAAGCCAGCATGGAAAGAGTGAACATCAGCAGTAAATGAAGTCATGCTATCAGAATGATTTGGTAGGGGTTACTTTCTGCTCACAAAATCACTTTATTGGCAGTAGCTGCCTTTCCTTGCTACTGGGCAACATTTTATTAAGACATTTCATTATGTTTCTTGCTTTAATTAGCTAGGCAAATGGTACACTACCTTCAGGAGCAAATACTATTGAGAACTGAACCACCTGGGGAGCAAATTCCCAGATCCACAACTCAGTAATGAGATTTCTTTGGGAAAACTTTTTCATATTTCTATAGTTCTCTTGAACCCCTTGGAAATTCAGGAATAGACAATGTTGCCTATACAGTTGCGTCACTTAATTCCTTTCTATTTTGCATTATAATTATTTACAAACTAGTTTTATTTTTCTTACCAAAGTATAAGCTAGTTTAAGGCAGCAGCTAAAGTATTAACAGTATCTTGCATATGACCAATAATTATTGGATGAATGATATATAAAACAAATATTTTCAGTGAATGTTTGTATGTTTAATGATCAAGAAAAACAGCAATATTGGATTATAATTCAGTACAGTAATTAAAACTTTAAAGAGTGAACACTTTTTAGCTTTTAAGCTTCTTTGAAGGCAGAAGCTATATACAAATGTCAACTCTTTATGCTCATATACACCAAATGTTTAATTAATAGTTTTTGATCAATATAAAAAGAGAAAGATTCATAATGCAATCAGGATTTTTAAAAAATTTCAAACTATAGGTTTTCTATGGTATTTTGCCCCCTTCCCCTCTGGAACTAGAAGAGTCCCTGCAACGACCTCGTTAAGTGCTATGCTTTCTCTCCAGCACTTCAGTGTGAAATCTTTTTCTCCTGAAAGCTGGAGGGAGCTTCCTGAATGATTGATTGGTGAGGTGTCCCTTGGCCGCACTGGCGCAAACACCATGCAGCCACTGATTGATGTGCTCACTCTTTCAGGGACACATTCATTTTCTCTTCTCTAACTCACAATTTATTCATCCCATGATGCATTTATGCATCCATTACCACTGTCTTCCAATATTTAAGCAGGTGAAAAGATGAAAACTTAACACTTGTAAGGTTACAAGTCTTATAAGGCAGACCTATCCTCAGTAAAATATCTGATCTTCCCATATTCCAGAAGAGTATTTCTTCAAGGGTTTCTTTTTCTCTGATTAATTACAAATTTAAAACAACTTTGGAACTGTGAAAGAAGTTAGCATTGGATGGGGAAGTAAAGTTGCAGCCTGTACAACTTGGGTTGAGTCAGCTATTAGCATTAATGTGGAGTTACATTAGGGTCCCATCACTGCCTGTGAGCTTGAGAAAAGCAATTAAACTTCCCAGACTTCAGCTTTCTTATCTATAAAATGTGAGGACTGAATTAGATGGCTTTGAAGGCTCCTTTTAGCTCCAATATTCCACGGGTACAGGTAGTAACATCATGAAGAAATCTGACACTCATGAAAAATTTAGACCAAAGTCATTACATGTTTGGAGGTAAGTTAATCATGTTACACATCATTAATGTATTTTAAATATGAACAACATGTCCACTCAGGAAAAACATGGACAATTAATAAAAGAATCAATTCTATAAGCCAAGATCCTATAAAGTCAGAAAACAAGTTCTCCGGTCCTCATAGCGTTAGGGGCAAACATTAATCCTACGAATATTTCTGGGTCATTGTTTACATGGAGGTAAGGAAGGAAAATTATGAGGCAAAGCAGAAATTTAGTTTAAAATTTGGTTAGCTTTTGGGTTTATGAAGGAGAGAAAGCATCATCTGATGCAAGGGAAGGTTGGTTTTATTCCAGGAAGACTTACTTCCTTTTGGGTTATCACTTCAGTGAAATGTAGAAGAATATTTTCAAGCTAACCAAATCAACATATTTTAACCTTTCATGAAATTAAGCATTTTGAATTGTCTTAACAGCCCCCCACAATAAAATAACTTAGTACTATGTATAAGAAATTACAATCACAGGACTATGATGCCGGACATTCTCAAACAAATGCTCAAAAGAGTCTGAGAGGTTAAGTTTCATTAGCACGTTAAAACATATGGGTGAACATTTATTTGTTCATTCTTTAACTCAGATAATATTTGTTGAATGTTCAATTGTCAGGGACAAACTTTGGTTAATTTTGTGTATCCATATATCCTTACTGAAGATGGCACATTTGCAGCTGATAATGTGTATACTGTGATATCAGCTATCACATTCCACCCATTTCCCCCTGTCAGTGTCCCCTTTTGAATTTTTCCACAAAGATCTGCCTGCCTTTTATGGAGCGATGGGATTAGTGCCAGACTGCAGTAAGCAATTTGTTCATCCTTGGAGAGCACATTTACACGACCCCACGATCCAGTCATTCTAACCATTTTATTTGTTCACCTGTGTTGAACAATAAGGGGGTACATTTTCAGTCCAAGGATTTGGCTTTAAAACTCCAATTGATGTTAATGAGAATTGGTAATGAGCCCCTCTTCTTAACTAGTGGCACCATACCTGAGACCGTAGGAGGCATGGCTCAGATGTGGGGACCTTAACGAGGTGATAACAAGGAGAAAATGTTTCAGTCTGGATTTTGGCCTGGTCCATATCCCACCATGCAAACATAACTTTTGGAGCTGATGCTTTAACGTAAATCTATTACCTGGCTTTTATGGCTGTGTAGACCCTCTCTAAGAACAACCAACTGTCTTTTCTTTAAAAATAGCCTTGTTCCATCTTAAAAAGAGGAATGCAGAAGCACCTAACTCAAAAGAGCAAGTATAGGATCCAAATCTTGTTTGTGTAGACCAAGTCTGATGATGCAACCAACTATCTCTTGCTGTTCTATTTGCCTTAATTAAGGACTCCCACAGCTTTCGACCTCACTCCCCACCAAGGGGCAAAATGCCTTTCTTTAGGTAAGTTGAGTCTCTATCATTCAGGATATTACAGGGATGATTTAAGGAAATAATATGTAGCATTTTTTCTTGCAACGTGTATGATCAGTATGGTAGGTGGGTAAAAACACAAGTCTTGATCTTGCCTGTTCAATCTCCTTGAGCTGCTTCTTTTGGCTACAGCACATGCCCTAATCCAAGAAGAATAAAATGATTGTGGAATAATAAAATTTTCACTGTACCTAGCAAAGGACATAAAAGTTGGGTTATTGATTTTGTTTGAATGATGTGCTATAATTTCATAAGCCAACAGAGTGGAGCACAAATCCTGGCCTGCCAGCTTTCATTACTAGAACTCACTTTCTCGCCACCAAGTAACTTCCACCAAGTCACAGTATAAATCTGGATGTCTTAACTTACTGAAAATGAATGGCTTTAGCCCCCAGTAATTAATAGGAATTTCAGGAAGTTCCTATTTTCTAAAAAAGTAGATCTGCTTTTGATTGGCAGAGGATGGGAAATACCTGAATGCAGATCTGTTACTATTTAGCTAGTTTGCAATTATTCCCATGCCAAAGATAAAGTAATGTGCATGCAATTTCTAAATCTTTACTGTATCTCTTTGTCTCCTTGACATATTGTTTTAAATTCTTTCAACTGATTTCACTGTACTAGCTTCAAAAATAGTAATACTAAAAGTTTTAAAAAGTACATAAAAAATAAAAAAGAAGTAAAAACCAGGTAAAACATCAAAGTGGCCAGGTTTGATCACTGCACACATCACTTGGCTTCTGCTATCACACAGTCATAGAGCAAAATCTGAAACCTGGATTCAATGTCTAACAGCTAAATCTTGCTGATTTGAAAGGGGGAATGTGTGGTTGACAGTATAAAATCAATAGTAAACAGTGCAAAGGGTATAACATATCAGTTTGTCCATGACAGAATCCTTTGGTACAAAAAATATATATATATATATTAGGAATCCTTGTGTAACTAAAGGTAGATGCTATGCAAGTGACAAACTATCCACGACATTTAAGTAACAAGAGTTTTGTAACACAAACAATATATACTAACAAAATGAGAATTTTACCCATTCTAAAGGATTGTGGATATAGTTCCCAATAACAGTTACATAATTAAAGGGCCAGAAATACTTAAAGTTTTATGCATCATAGTTTTTTTTCTTTGCTCTAATAATATCTAATGAAAAGATGTCTAAAGTATCAGAATTAACAGTGACTAAAGACAGAGAGCTTACAGGACTAGAGAAAACTGTGGAATTACATTATAAAATTCTGTACCTTTGGAGTATTTTATAGTAACTTGAGAAAGAAGCAGTACATATGAAGACAAAGGTTAATAGTAGCTGAACAAATTAGGAATGTGCTCCTTTACGGAACAGCGGGATGACTCATGTACTTGCAGGGACTATAGTCCTGAACTGGTCCCTTGAGAAAGCAGACTATGAAATATATTTATTCCTATGGATGCAATTACTACACAAACTGGAGAAAACCTGGCATATTACAGGGAATTAGTAAAGACTTGTGATTAGAGAAAAATATCTATAGTGAAAAAATTGGATATTTAGATTAAAACCAGTTTGGGAATGAGAAAAATTTTCATGGTTACATTCTCTTTTCAAAGCATAAATGCTCCCCCTCTCACCCCCCGAAACCTTAAAAATAGTTGGTATAAATCTACAGTCCTGTGGACAACAAAGGCATGGATAATTTTTATGTTAAATTCTTTGTGGTAGAATGAATAATTATTAAATTATTCATTCTACCACAAAGAATTTAAATTATTAAAAATTGGTTAATTATTAAAACTTTTAAGACATTCCATAGTCTTTACATTCATTATTTTTTACTTCTTGTCTCTTTGCAGGGCAGATATGGAATCCTGGCATTGCTTAAATAGAATAGAGAATAGAAATTAATATGCTATTCTAATTTGGGCATTAAGAACAACTTCAAAAATAACATGTTGGTTCAGAATTTGGAGCTGATAATGTCTTTTTTGCTATCACTTAAGTTTGTGTGATGTGTTAGAAAATGAAGAAACTTGGCACAATGTAAAAGTAGACTAAAATGCTTATAAGCATAGCATGAGATAATAAGAACAGCCAACCAACTTCTGATACAATTGTATAAGATATAACTTCATGAATCAACATCTCCAGAAGACTATGGCTTTTTGTGTTTTCAAACAAAAAGCCATGCAAACAAGGAGTCCCACAACAGGGAAGAGAGATTTACTACTAAAATTGATGACTTCAAATGTCCTCACCACAATGTCAGGTGCTGTGTAAATCAGAAAAACTGCCATTTAATATACATCAAAGAGTTTGGGATGTTTTTCCTACTAATATTCATGTAACATGGCAGTTCAAATTTAGGTTGCAGGCCAATCTAATCTCAAGGTTTTGAAGGTATAAGAAATACATCATGCAACAGTTCTTATATGATATTTTATAATTAATGTTGTTGAATATTTTTGGAATTTCTATTTTTAGAATGAAATTAGAGTAATGGTTTTTCAAGTATTATATACCTAAACCATTCTGTAAGTGCTCACTAGGTATCATTGTGGATGGGTCTGGAAATACAAAGGCAAACAAGATCCAGGATCCAAGAAACTTAGAATAAGAAAGGAGGAGAGGAGAGTAAAGTGCTGAAATAGTAACTATAATAAAGATATTACAAGTGCTTTAGCAGAGCCACGTGTAAAACTTCGTGAGCACACAGGCAAGGAAGCAAGTTTCACTATGATTTTTAACTTTGTAAATGGGATTTTACATTTAACATTTAAGTCCTTATTTCCATATACGTCTAGAATATTACTGAGTTAGTCACTTGATTTGTGTTATCAGTAGTTTTCAGGAGTTGTACCAAACAATCTACACATATGTTCAATTAGTTCCCCTTCGGAACAAGGTTATTGTTATAAAACTGATGGCAAGCTGTGGACATGTGGAAGTTTCTTTTTGAAAAACTCAGTGTCTCTATGTATAAAATTAAATTAAATCATCATTTACATAACCTCCAAAACTAGACACACCAATCTTACCCTTGGTTTCTCCACTGTTCTATTCACTCTCCTCCAAGTAATCGGTCAATGGTTCTTGTCATTTCTAGCTCAGAAATGTCTCTTAAACTATGTATGTCCTCTCCATTCCTATGGCCACTGCCTGCGTCCATACTCCCAGCATCTTTTCCTGCTTCCCTTCTCTCGGGTTCTTCCAGCCCCAGCTATCAAGTTTTTCTTTCGAAAAAACAAGGCTGATCATGTCGTTTTCATGCATAGATACTCTCTAGTCACTTTCTTTTCTGCAGGACAAGACTCGGACTTCTGAGCTGGGATACAAGGTCCTTTACACCTTAGCACCAGTCTACCCTGTCAATGTACCACATACTCTAGCCTCATCCAAAGTTGCTATACTCATCTGCATTCCCCAAATATACTAGACTCTTTCACACAAAGTAAAATTGTTTTTTCTTTCTGGAATTTTCCTATGTCTTCCTCTGCTAGTTTCCCAGACATCCAGTTGGCTGTCATCTTCTAAGTAAAACTCTCCAGGGTCTTCTAGAGTTGGTAACAGACCTTACACTGTAAGCACTCCCATAGTTCTCTGGTTCTTATCTTTTTAACTCTAGTCTTATCTTTATCTTTCACCTTACCATTTTGCTTAGTAATTTATCAGCTTATGTCTGCTGCCCCTTATTTCTACCTTATTCTATTGACTCATAAAATCTCTGGCTTCAACCCCATTCCTTGTTCACAGTTTAGTACACATGTACCTCCAGTAAACCAAAGCAAATAAAACTATGGCATGAACCTCACTCAATAATAACAACAATATTACCATTAATAAATAGTATCAATAGGAAATACATTACAATTGACAGATACTGTCCTCTGTACTTTACATATATAGTAACTCATTTAATCTTCAAACATATAAGTACTATTATAACCTCCATTTACAGAAGGGAAAATTGAACTGTGGAGAAATAAAGTAATTTGCCCAAGGCTGTTCAAGCATTCCCCAAGTTTCCATGAAAGATTTTCATTGGTTTTAAAAGAAACAAATATAAACAAACAAACAAAGCTTCTGTGTTAAAATTATTTTTGGAAATCCTGGGTTAAATAGTGATAAAATTTTTCTTTTTTTCTTTGTTTTCAGGATAAAAATTTTCTTTATTGTAGGACTTCCCAGAGTCTTTACTCTGCCAACAAGTATTGTGACAATGTGAAACCCCACCAGGGGTATGTATGCCCTGATTCTATGGATGAACATCTTGTGGAACTGGTGATCTATGAAATACACTTAGAAAAACACTGTTTGAAGTTTATTTAATAAAATCTGTTACCAATTAACACTTGCATGCCTCTGTCTTTCCTCTCCTCCCCCAATCCTGAGACAGGTCCTACATACCCTGGTCCTCCCACCTAAAGGCAGTGGTGAACAAATATACTGTTAATTTCCTTTCTTTCTCCTCTCCTGTTTTACAGATACTTTAATTACATATTAAGTAATACATACTCTTTATAACTTATTTTTACTGGTGTCAAACATAGATCTCAATCTTAAACTATAGTATAAAGATTTTTATGTTATAGCTATAAAACTTCAGAAACTTTTGATGTCCAGTTAATACACTTGTATTAACCTTCAATTAAATTTCTATGTGTTTCTAAAGGCAGCAAGCAGAAGTGTACAAGCTTAGAAGTAACAAGGCCTGGGTCTGCACAAACTTAACATGAGGTCTTACTATATACCTGTTTCCTTATCTGTATATTAAGAAGATCTGAGTCCCAACCTCTCAAGTATTCTCTAATTCCCAAATTCAAATACATGCAAATTGCTCCTCCAAATTCACTGAAGCATAGAATAGAAAAATATTAACTAAATATCTAAACTACACTGGTGGGAGTTTCCCCTCCATATTATAAAGCAATTTCTGCTGATGAAATTAAAATATAAAGAGTAGGTTGTAGAAAACATCATCAAGGGATGTGAAGAACAGGAAGTAAAAGGAATAAAATTTTTACTGCTTCCTTGGTAAAGACCATTTTTGAGGCTAAAGAAACGGCAGCTTCTGATATTCTGGCGTACAGGAACTATATGAATAAAACATGGCTGTGCAAACGAACTTGCAACCGTCTTCCAAAACACCAATTGGGAATAATACGCTTAATGTCTCCTCAGCTTCCCCGGAAAAGTGAGAGTAAACATGTGCGCACAGACAAAACAACCATAGAGAAAACCAAGGTAGAAATAAATCTGTTGTGGGGAACAGATTTGATCGACATTTGAAGGTTTTCAAAACTCTATGCTAGTCACTTAAAAATATTCCCACATTGCTGCTTTCTTCCATCATCGTATGCCTCAAGATTCATCTGTCAACTCTGACGTGTCTTTTTAAGCACCCCTCCAAGCCTAAAAGTCCAGACCACAGAAGAGCCCTCTCTGCTTTGAAACTATCTGATCGGCCCACGGATCATTTACCTGCAAGGATTATTTGGTGAAGCTAAGACGGCACATCAACCAGCGGCATCTGAGGGCTGAGGAGGCGGCCCGTCAACAACAAATTGTCATTGGCATTCCGTTTATGAACCTTCAAAAGGCATCAGAGCTTTTCCATGGGAAACCAGATCAGGTCAGACTAGAGCTGAGTATTTCTTAACAAGCTAACCATCAAAAGAATTTACGTTTTGAATAAAAAGGCTATCATTTGTTGATTTGAATATCAAAGAGATCCACTGCAAACTCCCAGTCTAGAAAAACCTCCCTAAGCTACACTAGACAGGTGTTTAATAATCTATTATTAAGGCACTATTTTAGGTTACTTAGAATTATAAAAAAATAGCTGTAACTGTGAAGCTGCAAATGGGACTGCACAAAGAAATGAATGCTATTAACATACTATTAACAATTCAAAAGAATGAGTTGACATACCAATCAAACTTGTTAATTGACTGTCAATGGCCTGTCCCTGAATATACAACATGACTGCATTATAGATTTCAAATGCTGACAGGAAGACAGTTCCATTTGCATTAACTTCATAAACTGATCAACAACCAAACTGCCACATACATTTATAATGGAAAGCTGAATCATTTCAATATTCATGGAGCT
The DNA here is from genome assembly GCA_004026885.1 of Lyroderma lyra. Taxonomy (NCBI): domain Eukaryota; kingdom Metazoa; phylum Chordata; class Mammalia; order Chiroptera; family Megadermatidae; genus Lyroderma; species Lyroderma lyra. The sequence continues at coordinate 14,193 of PVJL010005314.1, forward strand.
CTGTAATTGTAAATTAGGTACGGGCAAACAATACAATACTGTACATATTCTAAAATATACTAAATTTCATTGACCTACTTTCATTCTGATTTTAAAAGACACAGAAAAAAAATTTCATCTGGAAGTGATCATTACTTTAATTTATGGTTTGTGCCTTAAGCAAAACGTGTTTGCAACTCAATTTGCAACTATGGTTTACAGTTGCACTCTAGAAGGAAGCATCAATGGTCTAGAAAATATGAGGTATAAAAGATGATGCAAAAATGTTCTTGCCTTACTTGGGGTTTTGGAAAACAGAAATATGAAACAAATGGTATCATACTTCCTTAGGCGACAGTCAAATGATCCATTGTGACAAGATATTTAGCAAATAAACATTAACATAATAAAAAGGTTACATATTAGTATTGCACTGGAGCTCACTCAAATCTACTGAAATAGACCTGCTGTTCTGAAAATCATACTTGTAGAATCTTCAATCATCCATCAGTTCGGGAATCAATAGAGTAAAAGTGAAGATAAATGAGGGCTAAAGATTATGCCTAACACAAGGCTTCATGAGAAATGATCTGAAATTCAATAGTTATCAGCATGGAAAGACTCCTTGCAAATGCTTCTATGACCTCTCCAAGAATCAACACTGATTTTTAAAAATAGCTGTTTCCTCCAGAGGTAAAGTTTACTTTTGTCTCTGATATTTTCCTATGATCATTACCTAGGCATCAGTTCTCCAGTCACCAGAAGTTGCCCAAATTTTGTGCAACAATCCTGGAGAAATTGAATGTGTCCTCACAATTGTGGATGTGCCAATTTACTCTCATTAGCTTCAATAAAAATTGTATTAAAATTTTTGTTGACTTTTCAAATCATTGCCTCTTATTTTATAGTTAACCACATGAGTTTATTGGTTGAGTGGAAGTATGTCTAAGTAATTTGAATGTTATCCTTAGAGGATTACTCATCCTGTCAGTTAGGATTTTTTAAAAAATCTTTGTCTGACTAAGCAATTATATACGAGGCTGTCCAGAAAAGATTCAACCACTGTCAATATAACAAGAATGGTTACATGGCTGGATACTTTCCAGACAGCCCTCCTATACCCCATAAAAGTAAGTAATACACACACAATTTATGTGTGTGTATGTGTGTGTCTATAATGTAATGTACATGATTTTTATGGGGTATGATAATCGCTTAGTTGGACAAATATTTTTTGTATATATTATGTATATAAAATATAGAATGTACATATATATTTATTTATTTTATACATGTTAAATGTGTATGTCAGATATAGATATTTAATAGACTTTTTATTTTAGAATAGTTTTAGATTTACCAAAAAGTTGCATATAGTTCAGAGCTCTTATATAACCCATATTCAGTCTGCCTTATTGTTGACATCTTACAGTATTATGGTGTATTTGTCACAACCACTGGACCAATACTCACACATTGTTATCAAGTAAAGTGTACATTTTATTTGTATTTCTCAGAGTTTTTACCTCATGTTGTTTTTCTGTTGCAGGACCCCATCCATGACCCCACATTACATATAGTCATCATGTCTCCTTAGGCTCTTTCGACTGTGACAGTTTATCAGATACCCTGGTTTTTGATGACTTTGATAGTTTTGAGCAGTACTTATCAGATATTTTATAAATTGTTCTTTGATTTGGATTTGTCTGATGTTTTTCTCATGTTTAGGCTGGGGTTATGGATTTTGGGGGGGCTGGGGGAAAGATCACAGAAGTAAAGTGCTATTCTTGTAAGTAATACATTATATCTTTTGAAGTTGTCAGGATACTCAATATATGTGAATATAATATTTGTTTATTTAGAAATAAAAAGCTTGTTCTTTAAATCATCAGTCATAATCTACAAAAGAGGCTGGTGGATATAACAGAAAGGTGCTCCATTAGTAATTATTAGTGCAGTAGATGTTACGATCTGTGCTCACTGTATGATTTCATCATGTCTGGGCATGTCTGCAGGACTGGTAGTTTGGGTCCACCATGGATCTATTTCCAAGAGAGGGAGTCAGGAAGCTAGAGCTGGGAGTGGAATTACACTCATTCTGACCTAATGGCAAAGAGGGATGTTTATAAGTTTGGTTTGGAATCAATGGGCAAGTTTGTCTACATGTGTGGAGGTAATTTTGACTACATTATTCATGAATTTTATGGCAAAAAATGTTCAGAGAGCATAAAGAAAAAAGAAAAAGAACCCATTGATAGATATTAGAGGCAGTGATGCCCGATACTTCAGTGATGCCCGATACTGTCAGTGGTTTGGTGGTGATGCAGAAGAGTGTTGGTGACTTAGGAGCAGATTGAGTACCATTACTATAAAATTTAGTTCCCTTATTTAATGTCAGTAATGACAAGGGCAGGTATCACCCCCAAAAGACGACATCAGTATAGCAAACCAGGAAAGGAGGAGAAAAATGGTAAAAGCTCCATAAATAGCTAAGGGTACTAGTTTTTCATGTTTATGTAAGCTATTTCATAGGAACATGTAATACCTTTGAGAAAAAATGATAGGGCTGGACTTTTCTGAGAGGGTAAAGGATCCAGTCACAGATATACCAGATTAGACAATTGTTTACCCACAGGCCTGGAAACATAAGTTTTAACAGCCAGAAGGCCTGGGATGATCACTGACATTCTGAGTTTCTATAACCAAGAAATGGGATCCAACCTACTTCTAAGCGTTGTTTTAAGACTTTGTAGATGTATGAGTGATTCAGAAAATATCTTAAATAGGCTCTTTGGGTTGTATGCAACTCAGGGTTAAGAAATGAGGATTTATGTAAAGACATAAGCCACATTACAGGAACCAGCACTACAGAAAATGCCTCATGAGTACTGGAACTAAATTCTTATTCTGGATTGAAGTTGGTTTAGAAGAACCTCAGCCACAGTTGTTTATGAATCTCCATTCTAGCAATCAAACAATACAACAGTTATGTTCTTGTTCTCCATTTTATACGTGTGTATGTGCTTTCTCATTTCTCCTGTAATTACCATGCATCTCTTGATTGACTGGTGGTTCTACTAAACAATTTAAATGCATTATTCTTAGAACATAAGTGCAAGCAATAATGATTACTTGATCCTCCATTCCATAGAGCTTGTCTACCAGTTAGGTTGTGGTTTCTCATGAAGTACATCTGCAGCTGTCCTCCGGAACACCACGGTCCCTCCTATTTTATCACATCTTTCATTGCATTCTTTTCACTTCAGCAGCCTGATCTGACACTAGCGATATCCATTGTTTTTTGGGCAGGATGTTATTCTTGTTTTTAGTTTGTGCCAAGCCATTTGATAATGCCTCTGGATTACTGATAGAAGGTTTGTCTTTCAGCCTTTCTTGGACGAAGAGCTGCTGATGGTGTGAGAGGTGGGGGTGGGGGTCCGAACCTGTACAAGGCGTATTCTGGAATTATTTTCCTGTCTAAAGCAGATGAGCAGGACAGTTCTCCTTAGAAAAGAACGAAGGACTTGGTGGCCTCCGAAGTAGTCAAGACTAGTGTAAGAAACGAAAAAAGACCTTTTGATTGTGATATTTCTTGTCTGTACAAATTCTAAACTGATACTTTAAAATCTGCTTCTCAGAAAGTCATAGAATTTTAGAATTGGAAATGACATTAGAAGTCGTCTGGTCTAAATGTTTTATTGCACAGTTTTTCATTATATAAATATATAATTAAGTATATAATTGTACAATATATAAATTGTCATTATATATACTTATTATTTTATATTTTTTAGTGAGAAAACTAAAGTCTGGGTTAACTAAAGGTCAGAAGGGTCTTTAGAACAGAGCTAGGCTTAAAGCTTAATGTCTTTTCTTCTACCCAAGCTGTCTCAGGAAGTTAGAGGTATATTAATGTAGGAATAAAACTTTATCAAGCTAGAAACTCAGTTTTCTTTGAAACATGTTTACTTATTTTTTTTGTTAATACTTGCACATTATCTTTTACATGGTTTTATAAGGATTCCCTTGATTTCACTATTTAGTGGTAAATACACCTGTACTTTAACTTCCAAATCTTTTCCTTTCCCCTAACATTTCCTCCCCCTAGTATTCCATATACTTCTCCTTGAGGTTCTTCTTATATGATCATCCTTCCTTCCCTTTCTCCTCTTGCATTCTATTAAGGGTGTTCTCATTTCTATCATATCTTCGTAGAGGCAGGCTTAAACCCACACGTTTTGCTCTACTCTTCTCAAAACTTTGAGGGACAACCGGAAGAAGAGAGTTATTGGCTTAACTATGAATCATTCAAAGCGAAGATGCTGCTACAAATATACTATGACTATGCATGTATACTATACTTCCCATGAGGAGAAGCTGTCTTTGACACATAACCCATCATATAATAAGAGGATATATTTCTGTAATTAATGATAGTATTGATTCACAAGTACTATAAAATAGGTAATAAGATTTCAATTACAAAGCCTGGTTTCACAAGATCATGCTCCTCAGTTCCCTTTTATATCTGCAACCATGAAGACAGTGACAATTTCAAACAAGTTAGCTTATGTATAGAAATAGGTCACGTCACAATGTTTATTACCCAGCGTACAGTCAAGAGCCTTGAAGTAAAGCCCTTCCCTCCTTCTTCTCCAAAATAAAGCCACTGAGAGCAGCCAATCTCAGTCCTGAGATAACCATATGCTTTAACTCACAGTTTTTCAGATGTTTCCTCAAAACTCACTTTAGTTATGGTTAGACCAAGCTTTTTGTCTGTTTTTTTCTGCCCACCATAAGTTAGATGTAACAAATTGAAAAGAGGCAGGGAGGGAGTCACTACACTTAACCTCATGGATGATACCGAGAAGTGGCAGTCAGCCAGCTAGTAGCCAGGGAGGAGACATCAGTTACTACATAAAGCAACTACAAATACTCAGAAAAGCAAGCAAGTATAAACAGTCCAATAACCTCAATATCCTTTGGGAGAATTAATGCTTTAGAGTAAAATAATTAATGTTCACCATGTGATTTACTTAAAAATAAGTAAAATTTTCTTTAGTACATTCTTTTTAACATGCAGGGTCAACTGAAATATATTTTAGAAAAAATTTTAAATTAAAAATATTTAAGTAACATAAGTAACATGAATATTTCACACATAGAGTACTTTTTGCTCTGTGAGTTTAGAATAAATAAAGTAGTTTTATACAATAGCTCTTCAACTCACTAGCTGTGATAAAAATTCAGATACCAATTTCCATTTATTTTTTCCTAGGATTTTTTTTTCTCCTTTTCTGTCTTAAGAGCAGAGTTCCTTTACAACAACTGTATTATCTTCTGGTTCTTATTTTTTAGCCTCTGACCCCAGGCAATCCATTTCAGAATGCCTCTCAATTCCTTCAGAGTATCTTTTTCTTTGTTTCCGGTGCACTGGGCCTAAGGACATCAATAGGATCTGTAGAGGATTCCAGCAAAATTGTTATTTACTGATACTCATTAATTTTTTTGGAAGAATCCTAAGTCATTCCTTTCACTTTATATATTTCCTATATAACATTTTAACACCTACCAATCCTTACAGTTATTTATGTCTTGACTATTGATTTATGAAAAGAAATTTCCAGAAGTCAAAGCCTACAATCTATTTAACCATTTCCCCTTGGAAGTCATTTCTGCATGCCTCAGTCCTTCTTGCGCCATCTCCTACCCAGATGACTTAGTTTTTTTGCCTTAACAGGAGCCCCTAATACATTCCTCATGCAGTTTCACTAGCTTTTTTATAGAGAGGTTTTATCCTTCCTGATACAGCAGAGCATACAGAATGCCCCCAAGCATGCCACTTTCTTTGCTCTCATGCAGAACTGGAAACATTCAGCTAATCTGAAATCCAGTATTGTCTAGAGGTCTTTGTTGTCTTTAAAGGTTTTTATTTTCTCTCCTCCTCTTGCAGATCTTCTTTTGCTCTTTTAGTTCAAGTTGAACTTAATTCTCTTCATGATGATTGTTTCTCATGTTAACTATCTTTAGAAGATGTCACTTCATAATTTCTCTCTATTTAATAATTCTAGCTTGATCACTTATATGGTCACAAATATAGATTTGATTTCTCCAAATTATGACACACAAACTTTACATATATAAAGAAAGTGCTAGGTAAACTGATGTTTCAGGATAGAGTAGAAATGTAAATCTGGAAAGTTAGTATAAAAAGAAAACTTGTCCTTTGAATTACAGAAAAAAAAAAAAACGGGAATCTTAAACTAAAGTGACCCTAAACATAAATGAAAATAGTTTTTAATTCAACTTATGGTGGTGAAAGAGAAGTGAATACCATGTATATTTACAAGGTGAAATGGGGTGGGGTCATACAAAAGAGGGTCCCCTCGAGAAATACTGTGTAGGGCCCTTGTACTCTTTTCTATGTTCACTGTTCTGGGAGTTTTGTGTACTATGGGTAACGAATGTATTAGAAATATTATTTGTAACTCAAGATTCTATTACAGTCAATAGAATAGACATTTATACCATTTTTAAAATTTTATTAAAACTTTAAATTGGACTTATTGCTAGAACTGCTTAAAGTTTCCTATTTGAAATGTGATATCAAAATTTTATGCAATCTTCAAAGTGCTTTAAACTTACATAAACATATTTCATAAAATTCCTAATTCCAATAACTCAGAATACATTTAATCCATAATTAATTTTAAAAAATTAAAGAAAAATTCTAAATGATTTTTAGAAATCTTAATGGATAACCTTGTGTGCAAGATTTTCTTTACTTCCTAATTGTACAAATAGACTCTGTAATGAGATATTTACCCAGCTACCTTCCAGGAATCTGCCATTGGATTACTCTCATGCTTACATGCCTTAAAGTGGAAAACTAAAATGGGAGAACCATGCAAAAATTTGCCTTAAAAATAATTAGAAAATTAAAATACTACCCTCACATAAAGAAAATACACTTAAAATATTTGAGTCTTGGGGAATTTTATCTTGATATGGATAAATAATTTAGTGCCAAAAGTAAGATTTGACCTGATAAGTAAAAAAGACATGAAAACTTTCTAATGAGAAGAGACAGCTCAATGAATTTGAACTTAACCACTTTTTAGAACTTTATATATAAGGAAGATTCACTAGTTTATCATACCAACTAATAGTAATACTCTCTCTGCATACTACATTTCATCTAGAGATCTCAGACACTTTATAAACATCTCATTGTCCTCACAAAGCCCCAGTGAGACTATGGTACCTGGGAATATTACAGGTATAAATGATCTCCAGAAAAATCCTTCCACATTGTCTAAATTCATTGGAGTAATACCAAGTAAATAACTTAACAAAACGATGTATAACTTTTTAATGACCTTTTCTTCTACTTTATACCAACTTTTCACTCATTTTTAAATTCAGAATGAAATGAAGAATGCAAATATTAAATAAGTATTTCTTAAATGTCATAATTATTTTTTTCCCTCTAGAGTAAGGAGCAAAATCTATTTAGAGAATTTATACAGTGTGTTTCTCAAATGCTTTATAAAATCAAAAACTAAAGTTTTGGTTGTTTTCTTCAGTGCTATTTACTCATTAGAAATTAGATTCCATTTGACATTCATTTCACTTAAATTATTCTTTTTTCTCACTATAGGCAATGCCATTCTTTCCCTTAAATAGTTTCAAGGCTTTGCTTAAAATTGCACTTAAAGTGTTTTTCTCTGACCTGCCCCAACACTTGAATATCTCTTCTATATTATTATGTGGCCATACATAAACTATAAAGTACTTTATTTGATTCTTACACCTCTCTTTTACAAGCATTGTTTGAAAAACAGAAGGGTTCACTATTTTTTATTTCAATTGCAGTTAATAAAGACATTCCTTAAGTCGTTCCTATGTTTCCCAATCATGTTGCTAAACTTATCCTCAGACTCAGTGAGTGGGAACTGAGTAGTAGCCATGTGGACCAGCCTTTAAATTAGGTCAAAGGATAACATGCATGTTTATTTGTGCATGTGACATTCAACAAACATATACTGAGCTAAGTACTGAGAACACAGAGATAAATACAATATGGGCAAGACTGCAATGCAATCCCCAATACAATGTTGATGCAGTGTGTAAGGTATTCTAGGAGCAGAAAGGCAGAGTACCTAATTCTGCTGGGGGGTCAGGAAGACTTCATTGATGAAACCTTTGGCCTCCATAGGCTAATTATGAACACAACATGAAAGGCAGGGTTTGGAGAATCCCCTGGACATTAAAAAATGATTAAATGAACGTCTATTATGCTCCAAAGTTCATACTTATTATTCAGAGAAATAATTACACCCTCCTAGATTAGGCCATGCCGTCTGTAATCCATACAGTAAAAAATAATGCATCTTGGATTGTCCAAATTAATTGTTTTTTACTATAAATATAGTAAGATAACATTTAATTAAATGTAGAATGTAATGCGAATCAAGTATGATATTTAGTGTTTGAAAAGGTTAAAAGTACAATGCAAATGTAAGAAACCATTACTATGCAAAAGGAGTAAACTTTCAATACAGTCACAGAAAGCCAAAAAACTTTCTTTTGATAATCCTTAAATTAAATTACAGTTTTCAGAATGTGTCTCTTTTTCTTGAAGGCATCCACAATCTTCCACATGATGCCAGACTGAAGTGACATTCTTTAGGCATTTCTTCAAAGAAAGGAATAAGATCTGACAGATTCCTTTACACAGGATAAAAGGCATAGAAGGACAAGGTCTGGTGGGAATCTTAACATCACTCTTCCCATCTGCAAGACAGTCCCTCTCTGCTACACTGTGACAATCGCTTCAGAGGGTGCTAGCACCCAGCAAGATTGTTCCGTGTCTTTCCAAAAAAATTACATAGCTTTACTTTTGGATTAAGTCTAATCTATTATTTTTAAACACATACACACTTATCCTCATAATATGTTAGACTTCAATGTGGGATCACTAATGTTAACCACTTGCCAGGTAAAATACAGAATCAATTAAAAAAAAAGTAAATCAACAAGTTAAAAAAAAACAACCATGTAGTCTCTCTTTTATATTGAAGTCAAATGATAGTTGTTTTGCAGTAACATGAAAGTGTGACCAAGTTGGAATAAAAAAACACCCAAATTACCTTGTTAAAAAATGTAGATGGCTACTTCTATATCAAACAATATTATTTATCATTTTAACTGGTTGGCTTAATACAAGTACTTTAGGACACTGCAAGAAATGTATTTTTGTAAAAGTGTGTGTAATATAAAACCATGTAGGTGCAAAGTAAGTTTTATACAAGAAGTGATCCAAAAGAATTTCATTGTATCATGAAAGACGTGGGCTACTATTTAGTGGTTCTTGCTACTGTGCCAACTACATAGTTATGGGAGGAGCCAATGGAGATGCTTATTATGTACTGTGGATGGTGACATTCCAATATGATGCTTACAAGTAAAAAAAAAAGTTTGAAATAGTGTATAAAATAGGCAATAATACTATAATAATGTACATATAGGAGAGCTATAGTAGCAGGAGGGGGAAAAGAAAGCATGGTTAGGTTAAGTATTAAATTGCTTTGATTGGTTTTTATTGGCTTTATCGGTAGACCTAATAAAGAACAGTAAAGATATATAAGATATGGCTACAAAGCAACTGTTAATCTTTGGCAAAGCAAACTTTTAGTTTATTTTAGTTCTAAAGTAGTTGGAGTTTGCATTTTTAATCGATTAATATAAATTTGGTACTGTATTGGTCAGAATAAATTCTGATTGGACAATGCCTGTTCAATAATGATCAATAATTATTTTTAATATTATTCCTTGTTGGTATCAAATACAAGGTTATGACACCTTACCAAGTGGTTTGTACAGTGCTGCCAACGTAAATGCAGGGTGGCAAGTTTGCGAACTTAATTGTCAGATTTTGGGGGATGGCAGCTCTGATGGCCACTCCAGAAAAAGAGTTCCAAAATTGCTTTGAAGGGTGGACTAGGTGCTGGCATCGGTGCATAGAAGAGGAGTACTTCTAAGGTTACTATAGTGATAATTAAGCAATGAGGTATGTAGCACTTTTTCTATGAGGAGTTCGTGAAATTGTCTGACCTTATATGTAGCCAGCTGGTAAAACAGGCTGCATACTTTCATTTTAATTTTATTTAACTGTGGTATATACACATAATTTAAGTATCAAAAAGATAATATTTCATCAACCAGTAGTTTTTGGTAATTGTTCTCTATTGTTTTTTCTAGCTCTGTGTTTCTATAAATAGGTACTATACTAGGACTTTGTTTGAAAGAAAAGGGAGATATAGTTTATGCACTAAGACACATAAAATGATTAGAACACAGTGAAGGGCCAAACTTGGTAGAAATAATTACAAAAAATCATAGTTATGCAGAGGAATGTATAAGCAACCACAGATTTCAATAAAGAGGCCAGCCACAAACTGGTCTTGACAAAATATAAAGATTTGGATAAATGAGAGATGAGACAAAAGAAATGTTCTGACCCAGGACGTAGAAATGTGCATGAAGAGTCTAAAGTACAGGGGAAAATGAAAGACTGAGAGCAGTGAAAAAGAATGCCACCAGTTTTGCTTCCAAAGAACCTCGTAAACTAGTGAAGGGGCAGGGAGGACCCACTGACCAGACTGGGTGAGACGCCTTGACCTGGACTGGGCCATTTACTTTTGTGTGCCCCAAGGTCACATACAGGGGCACATGCTCTTTCCTGCTTTCCTTCTACCCTCGAAACTAGATCTGAGAAAGAATTAAGGCCTTCTTCTGGGGTCAGCTAGTTTGCACTCTCTGCTGCTACTGCTGCTTTCTCACCTACCATGCTGAGGGATGAGCTCTACTCAAGACAGGTACTTACCTGCTTATTGCCTGTCTCTCAGCCTGTCTGTCTTTATTTGTCTTCTCCAAGCCAAACAGCATTTAGCTTCCCTGGAGTTCTTATTATCTCATGTAGGGAATGTTCCAGCATGACTGCTCAGAAAGGACATCCAGCTCATGCAAACAAAGCTGGATGGGCTGATTATCTTGCAAACGAGACATCAACAACTTGTCTGCAGGTGCTGAGCTGGCCTAAGTAGGAGGAGGACATAGCCAGAGGAGAGTGGCTGGGAAAAAGTTTCAAGCAAGGGGAGTAATAAAGATAAAACCTATATAAGACAAATAAAGGAGGAGAGCAGGAGTACTGTGCTGCTGTGGCTGCAGCTGCTGCTGCTCTTGGTTAACCTGAGTTTGTGTGTCTGTGTCTTTTGTGTCTCTTGTGTCTTTGTGTCTCATTCCTTGGGGGGACGGAAAGCAACAATCTCAGGCTTGGTGATTTGTTTATGACAATATCAGCCTTTGCAGAATGGAGAAGCTGTGTTTAGGCCCACATCTCCAATTGCTCATCAGTTTTCTAGAAACATCTGAAGATTTCAGACACCTTGCTAACATTACAGGAACTGGGAAGTGACCACAGTTAGCATACATGGGGACAAAACGATAGAAAAAACGGGTCTGGCAACGTAGGAGGAGAGTCAGGAAAGGCCATCAGGAAAAGGAGAACAATATAGACTTAAAATATGGAATAATAAATAGGTTACATACAAAGCAGTGTCAAGATGGATATTATAACATAAAAACTACCTTTTTCATTATGTAAATCTCTGAGCAAATAATTACATTAATGGATCACTTACGACTCCTAAATACCGATCGTCAAGTGCTTTGCTGCTTTTCAGACTCATCCCCTGTCTCCCATAAAAGTAGAAAAATCCCTTCATATGTTTGAAGACTATTAATTTTTCTTGAAGTCATTTCTTTCTACGTTAAATGATTTCAATTCCTTAAGACCTAAATTCTTCTCTTTCACACCTGTCCTATGGACTCCCCTGAATTTATTAGCTATTGTCCATGCTTAGGCCATCATATTTGATTATAGGGTCGGGAAATCTTAGGATGTTTGTTTCAGCCTAGTTTTAATTAAATATGGTAGACAGGAAGGTGTCAAGAAGAGGCCCAGTAGCTAGGTGACCCCTGTTCCATTGAAGCAAGAACTTACCTGCCATCTATGGTCCTCTCTTCCTCAACTATCTGTATATTGTTCACTTTCTTTGAAATCCCATCCTCTCTTTTGTCCAAAATGACACATATATCCAACATTGCCTAACTACTTTGGAAACTGTCATGCTTATGTGAACTCCCCATGCACAGGTAGTACATTTATCGTCTCCTGTCAATCTGTCTTTGTAAATTCAATTATTTGTCCAGCTAGAAGAACTTAGAAGCTGGGGGGAAAAGTATTATTAATTTTTTAGGCTCCCAGTTTCCATAAAAAAGAGTTAGTTCAGCCAAACTTCTTCCATATTAGGAAACTAACCCTTATTCTCCCAAAGCTCCCATGGCTGCCAAAATTACGGATAGTTCCCTAAGGAACAAGGGATTCACGTAGAGGTCCACTGAGTTAAACAAACAAACAAACAAATAAGCATTACTCATTTTTCTGTTACACCCCCCCCCCCCCGCAACTGAATGCCTTTCTTTTCCCAATTTGAAGAAAAACAGGAAAAATTTATATCATTTGCAAATATTTCTTCAGGCAAGAAGAGAGAATAAACATTTTATGAAAACACCCTCAATAATTGAACTTGCTTCAAAGGAAAGCATCTGAATCAAGGTGCCATTTCAGGGGAGAACAACAGTAAAACAAGATGTGTGAACACAAGGAGAGCATGATTCATTCATTTTGTCCATTAGAGTAATACCTACATGTAGGGTATAAGCAATTAGCGACGATTTTTCCACTTACTTTAATCAATATTGTAAAGCACTATGCAGGGCAAAAGCAGATCCACATTGGTAGTAGAGTTCTCTTGCTGAGACACATGAAACGCAGACTGAAAGTAACAGTAATATGGAAAGCTGGGGCTGAGGGCTGGCCTTATTTCTCTACTGAAGAAGCAGGGGAAGCAGTGTTACAAGACAGAGCAGAGGCTGAGATAGACATAGAGATGACAGAGGGAGTCCTGCTGGGTTCCAGAGGAGCAGTTCATTTCAGCTCAGGGTTCAATGGTGTGGATGCTATAGCCAGACAGCTGTACTTCAACTTGACTTCATCGTTTATGAGCTATGTGGCCTCGGGCAAGTCATTTAATTTTTTTCTGCTTTCTTTTCCCCATCTTCAAAATGGTAAAATAGTACCTACTTTATAGGATCCTTATAAGAATTAAATGACTTACTATATGTGAACTATTTACAGTAAGGCCCATCTAGGAAGTATGATGCTATGAATTGACTTGTGTTTTCTCAAGATTCCTATGGCAAAGCCTTAACCTTGAATGGGACAGTATTTGGAGTTAAGGCTTTTAACAGATTAAAGGAAGCCATAAGGGTGGAGTCCTAGTCTGATAGAATTGGTGGCCTTATGTGCACCGAAGAAAGGCCACAGAAGGATACAGCAAGAAAGCAGCTACCTGCAAGCCAGGAAGAGTGATCTCACTACAAATCAAATTGGCTGGCACCAAGATCTTGGACTTTCTAGCTTCCAGAATCATGAAAAAATAATTTTCCAATTTTTAAGCCACCCAATCTATGGTATTTTGTTACAACAGCCTGAGCAGACTAATACACATGACACAAACCTTTGCTATTGTTATTCGGATTTTAGTTCCTGGTTCTAGTTCTAGTTTCTAGAAACTTTCTGAGAGCTAGTCAATTCCTTCCTTGAGGTTCTAGGAAGTAGTGCAGCATCATAATAAATTTACTGCCTGGTTTAATAGCTAAAGTAGGCTTCTGTAATTAATAACCAAAGAGTCTTACCAATAAATGATATTGGAGGTTGGGGTCAACGAAAGTTACTGTGACTCATGGCTAGGATGAAAGTCTCATGGAAGACATGGGACTTAAGCTGGAACTTAAAAATGGCTGGACTTTTAAAAGGTAGAGAGAGAGAAAATGCACCGATAACTGAAACCAGAGCATAGAGCTATGTGTGTTGTTCATGTTACAATAGTATACTCAGGCTCAAATTATTCTATATTAAGTTTTCATAGCTACAGAGAACTATTTACCAATGTATCTTAAACATATTAAATAAAGGTAGAAATTCCACATTTAAATATCTGTTTTAATAAAACCTAAAGCATTATTAAATAGGTAAGGGAAAATTATTTTTCTCTCTTAATGTTCAGTGAGAATGCAAATCATATGAATTCTATCAATTTTAGTCATCATTCTCATAGCAAAGAATCAATTTTTAAAAGTTCAAGTTCTTTCAGATATTATAGTTTTTCTAGGTCTTTGTTGAGCAGATAATTCTGTGATTTTGAATAATAAATGCTTCTTCAAATATAATATCAAAATAGACAAATAACTGCCTATTTATCCTTTAGTACCACTTCATTGGTAATTCTGAGTGAATCATTCTATAAAAATCAAACAGGCATCTAAAATCTTGCTGTTTTAAACAAACTTGTTTATAGGAGATCTCAAGGTGAATTTCGTCACTACTTCCTTTTAAAACTTTAAAGATAATCAACCCATCCTAACTAAATTATCAAGCATACAAGGGCTGTCCAGAAAGTATCCAGCCATGTAACATGAAAAATAGACCATTCATGGCTGGATTTTTTCAGGACAGCCCTCATATTTCCCTAAATAGCTTATAAAATTAAAGACCCAAGAAAGACATTGAAAATTGCTGTTTAAACATTGTCATTTAAATATGAATTGACATAGTTTGACCCCAAATAATTTTTTTTAATTCAGAAAACATGTGCTAATAACACATTTTTTTTAGTATCACTTAAAATGACTGAGAATAGACACGCCTTCTGACCTAAGGAGGCAGCTAGAAAACAGGAAACTCACTTTGTTTTCTACGGCTTTTAACAAAGTCATGACCTCTCAATATCCATTCCTCTTTCCAAGAACTTGGCCCATCGTTTAGGTGTCATCCCTTTTAGAAAGTCATTTATAAATTCCTAGACTGGGTAGGAAAAGTACTCATTCAGTCAGTCATTTGTTTATTCCTAAAACATTTATTGACTTTCTTAAGACAAAGATTCTAAGCAAAGGATCTCACAGAGCCCATACAGAAAGAATGTGCCGTGGAGACATGCACTGTAGGTATCTCAGGTAGTCTGTGTTAGCCTTCCAAAGCCCTCTGGTCAAGATATTGTCACATGCAACAAATTGGTTCTTTATTGTTTGTTTGCTTGCTTGTTTTCAGTTAAACTTATTTCCTTGCGTATTGTCTTCAATTAATAAAACAACTTTGGCATTACTCTCATGAAGATACTTCATGATTTTGACAACATAACAATATTCAAGAGTCTAATACTATTCAACTCATCTTGTTACTCCTTGCTTCTCTAAAACAATCACAAATTCTTCTGTGCTGTCCTCATAAAAAACCTAATGTTCCAGATCTTTACTTTCCCTTGTTACTATAATACTAAGGCACGATTCAGTTTCTGCACAAAGGTTTTAAAGGAACTTAGTCTTTACTTTTTATTGGGTTTTTTTCCCTCCCAAACTAAAATTATGTATGATTAGACATAAGTTTGAGGTCAGATAGAATTGAGGTTCATACCCTTATTCTAACAGCAACTAGCTGTGTCCTTCTGGACAACTTAAGTAATCTCTCTGAAGCTCAGTTTCCATACCTAAAAATGGGGATAATAATATTTATCTAAAAGAATGGCTGCAAGGATTAAATGATGCCTGCTTAGCTTAGCATGAGGAACATACCGAGTCTCTATGACTTTGTCCCTCGCCCCCTGGCCAGTTTCTAGGTCCGAACTCACTTGCAGTTAAGAATGGTGTACTATTCAGTAGAACCAAAAATCTTCACCTATTCTCATTTACATTCTGGTTGTTCTCTGATAGTAGTCATATAGTCTTGGAGGGAAAGGTCATCTTTCTCTAGCTTTTGACTCTATCACATTAGCTCCACTTCCTGGCCAGAAGCAAGCTTTAGGTGTCGTTCTTGTTATCAGGTCTCCCCACTTCTCTTAGTGCTACTAAATGCCTCATTACTCATACGATCCTCTATCCCTTCCAATTCCAGAGAAAGATCCTACAGAATCCCATTAGCAAGAGCAAAATACTTTCAACTTAAAGTAAAAACAATGGGCACCATTTCTAGCAAGAAAGATGGTTTACCTTTACTCATTGGACAGGTTGCACGCAGGTGTGCATGCACAAGTCTTAGACAACTTCTGAATGCCTTGGAAAAGTTAGTTTTTCACATCCTAATTTAAGATATACTTGTATGCCATAGCAATATACATTCACAGTGAGGAGAATTGGTTATTAGTGATTCTTTTGGCTCTATTTTCTTTCTGTGGTAATTTCAAATGTTTTATTCTTTCATCAAGCATACATTCCACAATACATTAGTTTTAACCCATTTCCAAGAGGCCAGCAGGACATAAGAACACTATTTCTCTTCTGGACACAGTTCTGTTCTGTCAACAGGGACGCTTTCCATTTTAAGTATGATCTGATCGTCTTCCATAGTCAGAATAGTGCCTTTATTTCTTTTGTCATCTATTTTCACTTATGAAATGTCATCTTTCAGAAACTCTTAAGAGCTTCATGACATCCTACCCTAATAAGTGTACACTATCTTACCACATAGTTACAAATATATATTTCCCATATTATAAAAAATATATTTCCGTGGAACACAGCAAAAGCAGTAATAAGAGGGAAATTTGTATCCTTACAGGCCTATCTCAAGAAACAAGAAAAAGCACAAACAACCCAGCATCATATCTTAAAGAACTAGAAAAAGAAGAACAAAAAAAGCCCAACATCAGCAGAAGGAAGGAAATAATAAAAATTAGAGCAGAACTAAATCATATAGAGAACAGAAAAAGGACAGAAAAAATTAATGCAACAAAGAGTTGGTTCTTTGGAAAAAAAATGAGTAAGAATGACAAATTCCTGGCTGGGCTCACCAAGGGGCAAAGAGAATAAACAAAAATAACCAAAATTGGAAATGAAAGGGGAGAAATTACCACTGATAATGCACAAATACAAATGATCCTGTAAAAATATTATGAAGGACTATATGCCACCAAAGTTAACAACCTTGAAGAAATGAATAAGTTTCTAGAAATATACAGTCTACCTAGACTGAACCAAGAAGAACTGGACAATTTAAATAGACTAACCAACAGTAAGGAAATTGAAACAACCATCCTAAACCTCCCCAAAGGCAAAAGCTCAGGACCAGGCAGTTTCACTAATGATTTTTATCCAGCATTCAAAGAGGAACTAATGTCTATCTTCAAACTTTTCCAAAAAATTAAAGAAGGGGCAATACTTCCCAATTCATTCTAAGAGGCCAACATAACCCTAATACCAAAGCCTGGTAAGAATAACACACAAAAAGAAAACTACAGACCAATATCTTTTGAAGAACACAGATGCAAAACTCCTAAGCAAAATACTAGCAAATAGAATACACCAATGCATTGAAAAGATTATAAACCATGGTCAAATGGGATTCATTCCATAAACACAAAGATGGCTCAACGTATGCAAATCAATCAGTCTGATATACTACATAAACAAATTAAAAGATAAAAACCATATGATTATATCAATTGATGCAGCAAAAGCATTCAATAAGATACAACATCCATTTATGATCAAAACACTGAATAAAATAGGTATAGAAGGAAAGTACCTCAACATAATAAAGGCCATATATGACAAATGCTCAGCTAACATCATACTGAATAGGAAAAGCTGAAACCCATTCCCCTAACATCAGGAACAAGACAGGGATGCCTCCTATTGTCAGTGCTATTCAACTGGAAGTCCTAGCAAGAGCAATCAGACAGGAGAAAGGAATAATAGGTATCCAAATTGGGAGAGAAGAAGTTAAACTGTCACTCTTTGTAGATGACATGATTCTTCATATAGAAAATTCTAAAGACCCCACCAAAGAACTATTAGAAATAATAAATAAATACAGTAAAGTTGCAAAGAAAGAAAGTGGAGAGAAAGTTCTAACCATGTCAAACTCTCTGGCATTGCAAGCACATTTCCTGTGAAAGCAATTTCACAGGAGCAACAAGTGCCTCTTTTCTTTTTTGACAGTAGTATTCCTCGAAAAGAAGACAATGGAAAAAATAGTTAAAGTGTGGCACAGACAATAAAAATGGACTCTACAATCTCAACTCTTAATGCTACAAATATCGTACAGGAGACCCAGTAATAGCCACAGTGATGAAATTGGGATGAAATGTTGCAACCCAGCAAAAAGAGTTCATTAAAAAAAAAAATCTTTTTATGAGTCAAGAGATGATATACTAGGGAAATAATGTTTATAAAAAACCTCATTTTTGACAATTGGCACCATAAAGCAGTTATTATCTCTGATTAGTAAAACAGTTTGTTTGAAAGCAATCAGTTTTGAAGAATACACACGGGAGGGCAAGTTTAAAAACATATGAGGTTTATATAGAGGGCTATTATTCTACAAACAACAAATGATTAATGGTCTGAACCAACAATTATTTGGAGTCACTTTCAAGTTATGGAACTCAATAAATAATATTTTTTAAAAACTTCACACAGTTTTTCTTGATCTACTTGTAATTGTAGGGCATTATTAGTTTCATGTGTATCATGTTTCCAGATACTGGGTGTTGAAAGATTTATTCACATTGAGCTGTGCCCTAAGGTAATTTTAGTTTTCATAAAACCTAATTCCACAATTATAACCACCTGAGAAAATGAGTATTCTTCCTATCTGATACTGTAGTAGGAAGAAACCTTTTTATTGTAAGCTTGATTCTCAAAAGTGATCATTCTTTTCATTTTCCTTAAACTGCTTATTTAAATTTTTTTCTCTTATTAGACCTTCAACCCACAAATGTTCAACTGCCATAAAAGATCAGTGTTACTGAACTGCCAGCATTAATCTTTTGTTTGAAATGTATAAAGAAAGACAAATAAAGGGGACATTGCAAAATGTCTTTGTGAAGTAGAAGCAGATATTGAAATGATAAATAACATAACCTGCAAACACTAGTTATAATGTTCTTGGGTGAAAGAAATTCCTAAATATCAAAGACAGTGGCCTCAGTGTCAGGTGCTCCATAAATAAACCACGGACAATTCCTGACATTGGACCTTTCGTTCTTGCAATGCTATGCTAAATAAGCATGCTCTCCTTGCCTGTCTGAATTCTACATGCCCATTTCCAGAAATGCTGCTGCAGATAAGTAACACTGTCACGTTCATTTTGTCAACTACATGCCAATTATTCTTTCCTATCTCTAGTTTGGGAACATTAACAGGGTCAGAAGCAATCTATCAGAAAACGCGTTCTAATGTAGCTGTGCTTGCTAATTTCTGTAAGGGGCTCCCATAACTAAACTTTGCAGAAACACACATGTATTTTCCAATATTTGACTCTTAGGCCATGGAAAAAGGAAAGACTTACCAGTGAGGTTTTTGGGAATTGATAACCAAAGGGAGAATGAAGTCACTCATTCTGTGTATTTTCATTTACTCACGGGAAACACGATACTGGAGGATAGCATAGCCAATTCTTTGAGATGCTTCTGCAACGAACTTACTTTCTCTACCTTCCTAACCTCCTCCTTTGTATTTCATTTTACTTTGACAAATTGTTTATGAAGTATTTGCAACTGATGCACATATCACAAAATTATTTCTGCCAAGCTTCCTCTGTGACCTGCCCGTGGGACATGACATGCTCCAAGATGTGGTGCTCTATCAACCCGCATTTTTCCAGGACAATGCAAATTATGACAAATTCCATCATCCCGCATTATGTGCTTCATGCTAATCTCACTAATTCTAAAGAATCTAGAGGGCTTGCTGTTCTGCTGAAGGGCATACTGTCTGATTGAATGATAGGAAAACAACAACTGCTATCCCCTTCTCACAATCCCAGCGGTGGCCACCCCTGCCCCACTTCTGCCAGGCAACTACTCTTGCTGTGTAACATCCAGAATTAACTTCACATCAACTGCACTGTCTGACGAGAAACTACACATCACCAATCAAGATAGTTCTTAAATCCTGAAAATAAAAGGCATTTACTTGGTGGTAAAATAAAAGGAGAAAATAGTATTTCTACCGACTGTTGGATACCCATATTCATGTTCAGCTGTTTAAAAGGAAGAGTTAAGATCAAACTTATCATTTACATGATAAAACCCGACAGTTTCTAGACATGAATGCTTTGGACTGGAATTATTTTGCTGCTGATGGCCACCTGAGAAGTCTTAAGACAGCTCATCTTGAGGATAATCCCTCTGTGCTTCAGAAGGTGGCAGTATTACTACATGAAAGAAGCCTAAAGACTACGTGCTATTCCACGGCCACATTGCTGAAATAAACATGTTTAATTCCCAAAGAAACATATATTTTATCTGATGGCATAATTTACTTATAACATTAAAACTCAAACATGGAGCAATTTGTAGCAATAACCATGATTATGCTGTTAGTGGCCCAAATGTCACTGTCTAGATTAGGCTAAATGATACCTAGCACCGAAGAGCTTCTATGATTTATTTTTTATGATCACGGGTAGAACTTGCATGCTTAAAAGGCTCACCAGAAAACTGCCTTCAATAAATAAAAAAGGATGAAAAGATGGAAAGAATCTCGTAATATTGTTCAGAGATGTGATTGTAAAAAATTATCACAGGAATGAGGCAAATTTTAAATCTCAGAGACACTTCCCTCCCCCGCCCAACCCCTGCCCACCAAAGAGGTAAATATCTAGAGCATTTCTAATGTTATGTCTTAGATTGTAAAATATTTTGCTGTAAGCAAATAACTCACCTTATAGAATAGTAAATTAAAATATATCTAAACTCTTTTTGTATTTTATGAATATTTTCTGCAATTGACAGAAGTAAAGACTTTTAAATACGTGTAATGCACTAAAATTGATTATTTTAACTACTTCTAGAAAATGCAGTACATGTAAATTTGTTGATAAGTGTTAGTAAAAAATATCATTCAAAGCTTCAATAATTTACTTTTGGGGAATTCTGGTCTAATGCATACTTTTACCTGGCAACCACATAATATTACAGACCTTTCTTGTCCATTATCATACATCAAATTGAAATTGTTAAGCATAATCAAGGAAAAAGGAATGTAAACCACACTATCTAAAATTGAAAAAGGATTTTACAATAAACACATTTTACTAGTTACTGAAATAAGGGCAAATTTAAGTCAGCATTTACATCATCTGTGTGCTAATGGAATGTTAGTGCATAATTGGTTTAATGCTTTAGTGAGTCCTTATGTAAGCT
The DNA here is from genome assembly GCA_004026885.1 of Lyroderma lyra. NCBI lineage: Eukaryota > Metazoa > Chordata > Mammalia > Chiroptera > Megadermatidae > Lyroderma > Lyroderma lyra. The sequence continues at coordinate 35,501 of PVJL010005314.1, forward strand.
TTGTAAGTACACAGTACAAATCGACATTCAAGTATTACTAAGATGAGACAGGAAGATCTTAAGCTTTCTACTTCACTCCCAGGGAGACCCAAGCCCCTCAAAGGGAATACGACAATGTGAGCATGGCTTCGGCAAAGGCAATGGGCACACCCTGTGCTTGCTGTGGCTTGTTGACATGAACCAGGGCAGGCAGACACCAATAATACATGAAGTGCGGTTCAGAGGCAATTAGGATCAGTTGTCAAGGCCAGGCCATTAATGAAAGAACATGTCAGAGGAGCTGGAGACTTCAATGGTTGAGGGCAAGAAGGCGATTTAGTGTGACAGATCGAGTCCTTCCAATGTCCTCAGTGGTACATGCTAATACCAGCCTTAACAACCTTTTGTGGCGGTGTATAATGCCACTAACATGGACTTTGATTCAGCAAAATGACTGCTGCCACTGTTAGTCTGTCTCATTCGAATAACAGTAAAAGCATTGCTACAAATAATTATCCACTTCTGTCCCTTCCTCCTTCACTTAATGCATCCACTCTTTGTGCATGCCACGGTGTTTGTTCCTGGAAGGTTAGGGTGTTTTTCACTCTCGGTTTATGTGATAGTTTTTTTGTTTTGTTTCGTTTTATCCAGCACATATAATCTCAACTAATTAAGTACAGTGGATTTTAGAAAGCACAATGAAGCATTAAACACATCCCAGTGTCACATAGTTAACATTAAAAGTTCCCAACACAAGTCAAATTTGTCTAAAAGAAACAATGTCCACTATTCAAGTTACTCACAGGCAATAAGGGAAGTTGCTGACCTATGCTCCAAAGCCATTAGCAGAAAATTAACCTAATCTTCAAAGAAGTGAAATCAGGGGCAATTCAGAAAAATCAACTCATTGCCTTTTTTTTTTTGTCTTTACAATTTGATAGTAACTTAAAACAAAAACCTGTATGCTCATAACCTGATAATCAACAACAAGTAGGAAACAGATGGTAAAAACTGGTTACAATCCAGGTAAACAATCACAATCTATTTTAACACAGCTCAGTTTACAGATTTTTTTATGTGATGATAAAAATTCCATAGTATCATACTCTTAAATTGTTTTTAATGTATAAACCTTATAATTTGTCAATTTTTGGCTCTTCTTTCTATTTTTTTCTTATTTGGATATAGTCTTATGAAGGGGAAACTGACGTAATAGAGGGTAAATGGCATAAATTTTCTTATAGTCTCTTAATGTTTGCACCCCTTCCCCATTTTCAGGATTCACTTCCAGCATCTCAGCTACAAAAGATGATGTGATTCCTTGGGGCTTAAGGCAGATCACTTAGCCTTGTCTGTTTATGAACGACGAGAGAGATACGAACAATGTGTTTGGGTAGAGATTAATGGAATGATGTAATCAGGGTGGTAACTTTTTATGACATATACATCTTTTTTCCTGGATCTTATTTTTCCTTCTCTACTGAAATAGTTTTCACTTCTTTATTTTCTATTTGATATACCACTGTTCTCTCTCTCTTTTTGTTGTTGTAATGTTGTTCTCTTTGCTCATTCTTTTTTTCCGATCTTAGCCATTGTCACTCCTTTCCACTAATACTTGATTCATTATCAGCTTTCTTGCCACCTCGTAAAAGCACTTTTTTTAGCTTTCTCAGGAAAGCTTTCAGAACCAAGCCCTCAAAGGAATACTAGTATTAAGAGAATTACCAGTACAAACATCTATGTTTATGCAATCCCAAAACACATTTTCATAAATAATATTTTGATAAAAAATGGATTTAGGGGAAAGTTATCATGCTAAAAAATATATTCCTATAATTATATCCAAAATAAACATACTTTCCAAACACCTCACAGTGTTATTCAGCTATTATTAAAAATACACTGCAAATGTCAATTGTCTACCTGGCCCTAAATGATAGTGAATAGATTCCCTTCTAGAGAGAAATACGATAGACCAATGGTCATCTCATGGTCAGCCCTCCAAATCTCCACTGGGAGACATGAGATTTCTGCATCTTGACTTGAGAGTATCTGATGCCTGTTTTTTCCCCTGCACTGTTGGGATTAACATGATGATGGAACTAGTTCAGCTGGTGATGGGGACATTTTCATTATTTTTTAGGCGCCTACACTTTATGAAACAGAAATAGACCTACTGGGCTAAAAGTTAACAACATAAAGTTAGCAATGATACTACCATTTGGCAGGACTTCAGAGTTTGCTGAAGTAAAAAAGATCTTATATTTATTCATTTGAGCAATAAAAAAATATAAATCAAAAGGAAATTTTTGGAAATTTTCTATTAAACAAAACGTACACTTTTTGAAGTGAGCAACTCTTTTGAGATGGCCTTTGATACTGTGTTCAGTTTCTCTCCCTCTTTGTTTGAAAACCTGGCATTTGTCATCTGTCATAATGTGTTTACTTTGAGTATAACATTTTAAAGATATTATTTTGTCTTCTAAAAACTCCTACAAGGTTTGTTTTCCTTTACAAGCATAATTATATGTGGTTTCTTCAATCAGTACCTCATATTTTAATAATATGTTGCCATTTGGGTATAGCTATAACCATAATAATGAACACAGGGTTCAAAGATCACCAGATGTATAGATGGCACGAACCATTAGCTAGAAATACTCTACATCATAGAGATTACACATTTGAAAAACCTGAAATGCACTACAGAATTTGCTATTCTGAGTAAGGCATCTTTATGTAATTAACATAAATCTCTTTACAAAACATGCTAGTTTTAATAACAAATAGGGACATTTCACAGGAAAAATTAAGAATAGAATACAAATAAAATTATAATATGAATAATTTAGTAATCTCCTTCTCATATCTCATAATGACATTGTATAGCTATAATGGACCTAAAGCAGAACTATTTCCCTTAAAAAACAGGCTTATCTCTTTTTCTTACACATCATTGAAATTCATATCTTCACTTCCACACAAAAACACATAATTAATCCTAATTGTTTCCAACACTCTGAAGAGGAGAAATGGAATCTGTGGTCTCTCTCTTTTATGTGTGTTAAGCCTCTCTGGTCACAAGGGCACCATTTAGTAAATTACTTCCTCCAAAATGCTGGCCAGTGGCCTCTTGGCCTGAAGGAGTTAATGCAGTTGCAAGAGGTGAGTTACTGAATTCCTTTATGCCAGAAAGATGAAACCTGGTGATTGCTCAGAGGTGTCCTACTCTGCCATTGAATAATGATCCAGTAAGGAAAAAAAATTATTTCTCACATGCAGGTCTTAACAAGACAAATGAAGAGTATGTGCTATAAATGCAACAGAGGCGGTGGGAGTGAAAGAAATATAATGGTGTTCCTGACTGGTACAAAATTAAAATGGAAACAATGAAATCTTCCCTACAGGTGATTCTTCAACTTTGTTATGACTTTTGCCCAAGATGACTTAACTCTATATTACTGTCTTATGATGTTTTTCTTGAGTCGCTATTGGTAACATAAGGGAAGAGCACAGTTCCCATAAAACCTTTGGCATTCCAATCTCTAAACTCCAAATCCTGCTCAGCTGGGAGAGAATAATACATCCCAGTTAGTTGTCATTTGCTTCAAATGTGACTAACTCTGACTTCCCCAAATAAGTGTTTTTGGCTTGGCCACATTCCCCAAAGTGCCCCGGTTCCTGAATCTATTGCCAATTGCTTCCCTGCTTCAAAACATTGCAGTGTTATTAGTACCTTCTATCCTCTTTTCCTCTCATTCTCCCCATAACACCCCACCCCCAAAGTATCTCTTCTCTCCTGGGTCCACCTCACTGTCTCAGACACAGAACTGTTAATAGTTACTTCCTTAGTAAGGACTCAGTTCTTGTAGGAGCTATATTTGAAGTTGCCTTCAGAATTTTGTTGTTCCCCAAAATCTATATCTCACACCCCTCTTGTGATTACTGTAGCAATTAATGTAGTCTTTAAACAGTTCTTTGATTTTAAGCACTAGGTTCACAGTACTGCCCCCTTCCAGAACAGCTAGGTCATGTCCAGGAGGATTGAGCTGTAGGCCTCCAAAAGAAACCCTACTATTTGTACTACTAGCAACATGTCCTCCTTGCAAATTCACCATTATTTACTATTGGTTCTCTTAGCTCCCATTTCACCATGCCACTCCTCTTCCCAGCTTTTGGAGTTATCAATACCTGCCAGCTCTGATTTCATTAATTCATGTAAGTTGTTATTGCTGATCATCTACTATATGCTATACACTGTGCTTGAGATACAAGAGTGGGCAAAAGCAGGTATACTCGTTCTTTAATTTGGTAAAGGAGTCAAATTTGATAAAATAATCCCACAGAAATCAATAACAATACCCATATACAAAATAATACCCTGGAATATGATAATTTTTCATATAAGAAATACTTCATACATAAAATATCTTGTAACTTGTGTCTGTTCCCGTGTTTTGTAATTATTTGTTACCTAAAATTTCTTGTACCATAATATGTTAAAAAATAAATGCTAAAATTCCTTTATAATACAGAAAGCAAGTACCTAAATATAAACAAATAAATTTTTTTTTTATTGTTAGACTTATTGGGGTGACATCTGTTAGCAAGGATTACATAGGTTTCAGGCATACAATTCTACAGTGCATTGTCAACTTGATGTATAATAAGTTCACCACCTAATGTGACTTCTCTTTCCATCACCTTATATTTAGCTTCTCCTCCCTCCTCTCCCACCCCCTTCTCCCATCCCCTCCCCACTTGTCCCCAAATAAACACTAAACTATTGATTGTGTCCATGGGTTTTTTGTTTGTTTTTTCTTTGTTGCTTTCAGTTTTATGTTCTGCATATGAGAGAAGTCATATAGTTTTTGTTTTTTTCTTTCTGGCTTATTTCACTTAGGATGATGATCTCTAAGTCCATCCATTTTGTTGTAAATGGCAATATTTCATCTTTTCTTACAGGTGAGTAATATTTCATTGTGTATATATACCACAGCTATAAAATTTTAAATTAAAAAATTAAAACAAGAGATTTTTTTCTCCTGAAAGTTTAGGCCAAAAACATGGATGCACATTATATATGGGAACACATTATACATGGCAAAAATACAGTAATTAGATGCAAGTTAATCTTAGTATAAGCCTCCCAAGTCATTTTCATTTCACCCTATCTCCCATCCATTTCTGATATCCCAAAGTCTTTTCCTAGGCAGATCATCATGCTAAGTGAAATAAGGCAGATAGAAAAAACCAAGAACTACACAATTCCACTCATATGTGGAACATAAAATTGAAAACAACAAAGAAACAAAACTCATGGACACAGTCAATAATTTGGTAGTTATCTGAGGGGATCAGGAAAGGGGGCTGGGGGAGAAGGGACAAGGACACAAATACATGGTGATGGAAAGAGAACTGACTCTGGGTGATGAACACATAATGCAACACATGGAGGATGTAATGTAGAATCATGTACCTGGAACCTAAGTAATTTTTACTAATCAATGTGAGCCCAATAAATTTAACAATACAAAAAATTAAAAAAAAATCAATGAGTTTTGATTTGATTTAATGAGTTAGAACTAGGTTCTTTTTTTTTTTGAAAATAGAATAGATTTAAAAATAGCAGTTTATTACATTAAGGCAAACATTGTATCATGAAAAAATGATTCAGTTACATACCAGAGATGTATAAGCATACTAAGTTGTTTTGAAAATCAAATTATTTACTGTGTTCAGTATAAAAAGTGTGAGAAACACTGACCAACTCTGTCATCACCAATAACCACATTACTTCCAAAATCTGGATTTTAAACATCACATTTGCTGACTACTACTTCTAATTTTAGAGCCTACTTGTTCTAATCTTTTCCCTCTGAAATTTTTTAACCTCGTTTGGACTTCAATTCATTGAATTCACCACTAGTTATTCTCCTCCTGCCTCCCTCAGCCCCTCCTAGATATTGTGGGGCCTCTATACACTCATACCCTTCCTGACCTAGCTTGAGTTCCAGGCTCCATCACTTTAATCATACTCTTAACTCCTTTGCCCTGTGTTATTCTTTTTAATTTTCTTGTCAAAATACCCAAAGCTATACCCAACTCTCCAACTACTTTGTGTCACCATCCAAGCTGCTAAATGTTGCTGGATAAAAACACTCAACTGTGTAGACAGATATCACATTACATTTATGATCACAATTTCAAGTGGGCCTTTTATACTGCCCAAATCTACTATATCACCCTAGTATTTTAACTTTCTCATTCTCCTGACAGTTGTTTTATACCTCATCTTCTCTAAGCTGATGACCTGGCTTCTTATTTCATTTTCCCAGTACTACTAACAGAAGAGCCCATACATTGTAGCTTCTTTTAGATCAAAATAGAACATCCATGCTTCTTTTAAGGTTAATCAATCCATTAAGTTTCCATCCTTCTTGCCAACACAAAGACTTTGATTCTGAAATAACTATTTTGTTGTCCTGTTTAGTTTTATTATCTCATTTGGATTATACCCATTAACATAAAAATATGCTGTAGTAACTTCCATCTTAAAAGCAATAATCTCAACACCAATTTGCAACTACTTTATCTCCGTTCCCCTATATAGCAAAGCTCCTTGAAAGTATAGTCTGTACCCACTGTCTCTTCTCCCATTGGTGCACTTTAACCAACACCTATCAGATTTTTATCTTCACCAGTCTGTTGAACCCAGTCTTGTTTAAGTTCTCAACAACTTCCATTTTTCCAAATCTAAAGATCAGTTCCCTGTCCTTATCTTATTGTATTGAAAGTAGCACTTGTCCCACTACATAATTCTTCTATTTTTTCCCCTTTTTTATTTTTCCCTACTCCCTCATTCTTTAAGTATTTTCTTCACTTCTGAGATACCACACTTTCTTGTTTTTTTTAATCTCTAATGAACAAAGATTCATAAAAGGAGAATAATTGAGCCTATTAAAAAGTGTTTCAAGAGTTGCTCCCTCTCCTCATCACTTCTCTGTCTTTTCTCTATAGATGACTTTATTCAGTTCCTAGACTTTAATTTCTATCTGTGTGCGACGACTTTCAATTGTATATCTGCCATCCTGACCTCTCTCTTGAGTTCCAGTTTCATATATTCATCTACCTGCTTGCTCCAGCCACTTGGATGTCTGTCTACCACCATACACCGTAAATTTAACCAACTCCAGACAAAATATAAACTTGAGTTTCCCCCATCTCCACCCAACCTGCTCCTCCCCTGCTCTTTCCCATCTCAATTTACGGGGTTAACATTCATTTGATGATCAAGTTGAGTATCTCGGCATCATCCTTAATTCCTACTCTTATTTTACCCACCATTAGCAAATTCTAGGAGATCTATCTCCAGAAAACATGCCAAATCAGCCCATTTTCTTTATTTCCTATCATGATCTCCTACCCCTCCAACCTTATCTCTGACTATTTTCTTTCTTCCTTACTATGCTCCTCCCAACCTTGCTCCTTCCAGCCTCCTTCCCCAAATCTGCACGTAGCTAATCTATGGGGTAAAGACTTCCCTGACTCGCTAATCTAAAAGTGGACACCTCACCTAATAATTCTCTGTGTCCTAATTTCTTTTCCTTTGACTACTTAGCAGAATCTTATATTATTCTATTTGTTTATTTAGTGTCTACTTTTTCCACTAAAATATAAACTCTGTTAGGCCAGGGTCATGTGTTCAGCTCCTAAAATGTAGCTGAGTGAATGAATGAAAGCTGAGAATGTGGTCAAGGTGGAAAGACTGGTGATAAAGAAGGACTAATGGAGTCACTAAGATCAAATATGCACTTCCAAGAAACTGGAAAGCCAGAGTGGATACCAAGATCAGTGAGCAGTCTGCTAGAACAGTATGGGTGAAGGATAATGGGAGCTTGTTCTATTCTAGAGATATTTAGGATGAAGATCACTTGATGGCCTATCACACTTGGATATGAAAAATGAAGGTAAGGGAAAGGGAGATCTGAAGGACGTCGCCAAGGTCTGTGAGACTTAGCGACACTGGGAAAGGCCAAATCACACATCATGAATTGTGGTTTAAGCCCATTAAGTTTCATTCCTCTTGACACATTTATGATGAGATGACAAAACGATAGATATATAAGTCTGGAGCTGTGAGGAATGATCTAGACTAAGGATATAAACTTGAGAGTCATTTGTATATACTTAGGTGGTGATGGAGGTCATATGTATGAATAAGACAACCTACCATGGAAGTATAGCATGAAAAGAAGGCCTAGAGCTGAATTCACAGAAGGCAGAGAGGATAAGCCTGCAAAAGAGACAGAGAAGAAGGTGAGATGAAGGAACACACACAAACCAAAAAGCTCAGCATGCCCAGCAGCCTGTGTGCTTCCATCTGCTTTCATCCTCCTCCTTGTGCTTGAAGACTCACCAGCTGACTCAGCTTTGCACTTGGCTGGCGCCAGTCCCTGCGTTTGCTCTGTCCACAGTGAACAGTGGTGATTCACGTATGCCCCTTCTAGCCTTTGCCCTTGAGTGTTTACCTGGTTTTATTTTTTCTGTACCCATGCTGGCCTTCAAATCCCAAAAAGGCTCTCTGGACTACATGGCATGGCTCACCCTATTACACAGAAAGCAGCACAGTGCAGTGGTAAAGAGCCTGAAGATCTGGATTCAAATTTCCACTTCCTGGTGTGTCACTCTTTCTGCACTTTGGTTTTCTCATCTATAAAAATGGAATAATAATAGCACCTATCTCACAGGGTTGTAGTGAGAAGCAGAATTCATGTAAAACCTTTAGGTTTTCTGGCACACACATAGTAAGCACTCAATAAATGTTAGCTTGCAATGACATTTACCAAGGTCACTGATGAAGCTAGCTTCTAGTCATCATCACTGGTCTAGAAATAGAGTGGGTAAGATAGGGGCTGGAGCGAGGCATGAGTTGAATACAACTCAAGAGGTTAGTCAGGGAATGCCTCATAGAAGATAATCTGACTACCAAGTGGAGCCAGACATGTAGAGGCAACATCAAGCAAGAATGAGCCTGGCATGCTGGGTGACCATGAATAGAAGATAGTGTGGCTGGCGTAAGGCGAAAGGGGAGAGAATGGTAGGAGATGGGGGAAACAGGCGTTCTATCATGTGGTGCTCATAGGCCACAGTGAAGAACTTGGATTTTATCCTAAATTTAATGTAAACTACTGAATTATGTGATCATATTTAAATTCCTTTTCTAAAAATATGGTTTCATCATCTTGTAGTAACACCACCTAACATGAGATCTACCCTCTTCACAGTGTACAAGACAGTATTGTTATCTATAGGCACAACATTGTATAGCAAATTTCTAAAACATTCATTTTGCATAACTAAAACTTTACATCCATTGAATAGCAACACCATTCCTCTGTCTTCCAGGCCTTTGCAACCAACATTCTGCTCTCTGCTTCTATGAGTTTGATTAATTTATATATCTCATATAGGTGAAATTATGCAGCATTTGTCCTTCTGTGAGTGACTTATTTCACTTAGCATAATGTCCTCAAGGTTCATCCATGCTGCAGAATTCCTTTCCTTTTTTAAGGCTAAATAATATTTGATTGTATGTATATACCACATTATTCAGTCACCCGCTGATGAACATTTAGGTCAATTCCACATCTTGGCTATTGTAAATAGTGCTGCAATGAACATAGGAGTACTCTCTTCTAAGTTCCCATTTCCATTCTTTTGGATAAATACCCAGGAGTGAGATTGCTGGAGCATATGATAGTTCTAGTTTTAATTTTTTGAGGAACTTCTATATTGTTTTCTGTAGTGGCTGTACCATTTTGCATTCCCACTAACAGTGCACAAGGGTTCCAATTTCTCCACATCCTTGCCAACAGTTGTGGTTCTTTTTTCTTTTTTTTCTTTTTTTTTTTGATAAAGGCCATCTTAATAGGTATGAGGTGATATCATGGTTTTGGTTTTGATTTGCATTTATCTGATGATTAGTGAAATTGAATATTTTTTTTCATATACAGTCATAACTTCTTTTATTGTGCTTTGTTCTATTGGATTTCGTAATTTTTTTTTTTCAAATTGAAAGCAAGTCCCTCTACCAGGAAAAGATGACGATTCCCTTTATTGTGATATCTGCTTTATTGTAGTGGTCTGGAAATTAACCCACAGTATCTGTAAGGTATGCCTGTACCTGATGGCCATGTGTATCTTCTTTGCAGAAATGTCTATTCAAGTCCTTAGACCATTTTAAAAATCAGGTTATAAATTGTTGCTGTTTTTGTTTGTTTGTTTGTTTTGTGTTTTTTTGAGTTGTAGGAGTTCCTTATATATTTTGGAAATCAACCCCTGATCAGATTCATGGTTTGCAAATGTTTTCGCCCATTCCATAGTTTGTCTTTTCACTGGTTGTTTCCTATACCCTGTGGTACAGCTTTTCAGTTTGATTATATCTGATTTGTCTATTTTTGCATGCAGATTTACATTCTTGAAAGGTTACTTTGAGTACTGTATAGAAAATGACTTGTGGGGGAGGCGGTGGGTGGAGAAGTGGGGAGATCAGATAATGTGGCTATTGTAAAACTGTGGAGAAGGATGAAGGTGGCTTGGACTAGGGTTGTTAAATGTGGGGATGAAAAACAGCAGGTAGATTCTGATTGGGTTCTAGCAGTGAAAGTGGCAGAATTTGTTGATGCAGATAGTAGATGGATGAGGGAACATGGAAAACCCCTAGGTTTTAGGGTTGAGCAACTGGGAGAATATTTATGATATTTTCTGCGATGGAGAAGATTAAAGGACAAATGAGTTTGGGAGCTAGGTGGAAATTCGGTCAGCTTAATAAACAATTGCTTACTGTTTTCTACTCCACATGGTAAATCTAGATATTACACATGTCATTCTGATGACTGTTTCCTTAGGTTAGTACTGAGGACTGGGGCTCTCAAATATTCTTTGTAACATTTGAAGACTAAAGAATCTCCTTGATTATGATCCCTTGTGCCATTGTAAGGTCATAGGCACATCTAGCACCATTATGCTGGGTTTTGTACTTTATTCAGCAACATTACCTAATTATTCAATAACCTATTCTATCACTATCCATCAGGCTATGAGAAAACATCCACTTTCCAAGTGTTAGAATTGAATGATCACAATGGAATTATTCGAGATTAGTTCTTGACCCGAGCAACAACAAAGTGGTCTAGTTTCCAAGTTTAAAAAAAGAAGAATATAAATCAAGAACTAAGGAGTTTTCCAAATTTAAAATTAAATTACACTAATTCTTTTACATAGTACTGTGTAGGTTTAAAATTTTTTTAATTAAATATATTATTAAAACATCCCTTCCAATAGTCATTTGACCACATAATGTAATAGGTGACCATATATACTTTGTCTCCCAAGCCAGTATATCTCTGAGAGTGAAAGAAGTTATTGATAATTACAGGTAAACATTGGGATAATCTAGGCATGTGGGCACCTATGGTGTCTCATTTTATAAAGCATGGTATCTTAAGAATGAAAGTCCAGAACAGTATCTGGTTTCATTCAGCTAAGTCAGGTGAAGAATAAAATGAATAAAAAAGCAAGAATTCTGCATCTATTTAACATTCTTTCTCTTCTTTGTTTTTTATTTGCTTGATTTAAATACATAATAACTGACTAAGTTTTAAAAGTCAATTTATTTATATAACTGTGAATTAAATTTGTGTTACAAATCCAGATAAGATTCTCATTTCATTCTATCAATCCAGATCATATGTCCATGCTTTAAAAGTATAAAAAAGATGCTACAGACTTATGTCATCTACACCTTAAAAGAAAATTTAAACTGATTTCAAAAACCACAATAATAAATTTATAAAGATTAAAAAAACAAATTACAACATCTATTGTAGTTAATACACAAAACACATGTATTATCGGTTTGTTAAATATATAAACCTATTGTTTGCACATAGAATAAGACTATCATGTCTAAGCTAAATCAAGCTGAATACCAAATCTTCAGTAACCAAAGGGAAATGGTTCCCCAATGTAAATATATACTTGGGGATGTTTATTTTCTCATTTTAGTTTCATTTTCAAAATATGCTATATTTTCTGTGTAACCCATTTTTCATCTGCCCAATTACTAGCAATCTTTCCTCTACTATCAAAAATGATCATTTGTTTCTTTATTGTAGTAGATAAAACATCCTTTCATTGTTTCAGCTCACAAGCTGTGCGGATCCTACCCACTGTTCTTGCCTCCAGCACTTCACATTATTGGTGTATTATTTCATGCATGCCCTACTCTTTTATCAATTGCTTTTGAAGTAATGTTAATAGACTAGAAAATTGAGACATTTATGAAGTATAGGCAGTGTTTATGAAAAAATCCATAAAATATGACACAGGCAAGACAAGATAAAAGCAGCATTTTAATAGATTATGGCAAAGAGATCCTGTCAGAGTTGACAACTGACTCCTCCGAGATCACTAATTTTTATGGGATTAATTCTGTGGTATAAAAAATGAAGTTAAGTGTCCTAATTAATCTGTAAATAGCACACCCATAATTAAACCTTGTGGCCCCTTCTTGGATTGAGGCTGCAATGATTTTTGAAAAGTAATTATCTCATACTCATAATGAAGAAGGTTTTTATTTTTTTCATGGCATTTCAGCTAAAAATCTACCTGGATTCAAACTTGAATAACTGTCTTCTGATATACAAATCAGTTCACAGCTTGGTGTGGCACTACATCCATCAGATTTGTGAGCTATGTACTTATGAATGGCTTCTATATTAAGAAAATAAAATTTGGAGAAATGGTACAGGAGTGAGTGGTGGAGGATGATCTGAAGTTTCTCCATATTTGAACAACTCTTCTTTGTTCCACAATTTATAACACCCAGAGGTATAGAGTTCGCTTCTCTTACAGAGGGGATAACATGGCAAATCCTGCCTGTCTCACCAGAGTTAGAAAATAACACGATGTAGGGGTTAGAAAACACTACTGTCTGGCTTTTCCTGATGTTGTGGAAGGGTGCTCAAGAGATCCCCCTTCCTTCTTTCCACCTTCAATATTTGAGTTCGATAATATTTTCTCTAAATATATGATGTCATCTGTATGTGGTTGGTTAGAAATAATATAATTTATTAAATATAAAATATTTTTGTAAGAGTTAATGTTAACAATGCTTACTAGTCTTTATGATTTACATTCATTATTTCATTTCATCCAGACAGCTACTCCAAAGACAAGCATGCCTGCTACCACCTTGTTAAAGATAAGGAAACTGAGGCTCAGAGATGTTAGAGAAATTACCCTAATCATATCTATATAGTTGGTAACAGAACAGATTCTTGCAGCTAGATCTCCTGACTTAAAATCTTATGCTTCTTTTCATTATAAGCATAATGTGAGGTTATGCCTTTTCGATCAGAAATAACCTGTTTATATAGTAAAATATTCTGTCAGTTCTGGTGAACAGAAAATTATTCAAATCAGTGAGCTCTTAAGTTTTAAAAAGAGGGCTTAATGGCTACTTACTTTCATTTGGATATTTACTTGTTTAGAGGAATGAAAATATAGTCATATTTTTTAAAGGAGTTTCATGAGAAAGTAGGATTTTTCTTCCTTGAGTCCCATGAGATAGTAGAATTATGAAAGTTAATTTTTTTCATTTATAGTCTATGGCCCTGGCAATAGGTAAGCTGTGGTTGTATTACCAAAGATAATAATTGCAGCAAAATGGTAAACTACTGCCATATTTGAAAGAAAGTATCTTTTAAATTGCCATTACTTGGCAAAGTAGTACAATAATAAGAAAGCAGATATTAATATTCTCAAAATAAAGCAATGTTGATTTGTGATGGTTCACAGTCATATCACAAACGGTTTGAATACTTTGGAAAAACTGATCAGTTGATGTGGTTAACGTGATTAAATGACTCATTTATTTGATGCCTAACTGGAGGAGTCTTACAGGCTGGCCAAAACCTCCCACATTTCACATGAGGAAATAGAGAATTGAGAGAACTAAGTTATTTACTCAAAATCACACACAAATTATGTTGCAGATTCCTGAATAGCACTCATTAATTGTGATTCCAAGTCCAAGGTCCTCTTCCAATAATTACCTTAACTGATTTTATCAAACTACTAATCAGTCAAAACCTTGGGTACACACAATTTAAGATTTTAGCACATCATCCTCTGATGGAACAGTCTTCAACAGGTAAAACATTTAAGAACAGAAAGGCCCAGTATTATAAATATGATTGCAGAGAGAAGTCCTAAGCTGACAGAAAGAGAAAATAATAAATGGCACCTTTTTCATCTCTAAACTCTCTAATACCAAGAAAACACCTTAAAGCCCTTGCCTTGGGTAAAAAATATTTGAAATGCCAAATCTGGTTATCAATTCATCTCTATGTGTGTCGGGAAGGATTACTATAGTTAAGTATATTCTAAGCCTGCTTATACCCAGCATTACTTCTAAAGTTCCAATAAGAGTGCCTATTTTTATTTTTATTTTTGAAGTGACACTCACCTGAGAAGAAGAAAAAAAAAAGTATGTGTAAGCCATTTAAGACTTGTCTCCATGAAACTATTTTGATGGTTTAAAAAAATAAAAAAGCAAGCTGCAGCTAAATTAGTCTTTCACATTCTCTGAATACAAATAACAAATGAACGTGATGTACTTACAGAGTTTGATTTTCAAATGTGAAATTCTGCTTATTTATACAGGTACTATGTCCTAGAACCGAAAATAGGGACAACTAGTCACAGAGGAGTACTTTTAATAATGTTTTCACACATTCATATAAGAACAAACATGGATGTCTCCTTGCAAGCATGATGCATGCAATAAGGAATTTTCACTTGGCCAAGCATGTACTCAGTAACGCAGCAGAAATATGCACGAAGTTTTTTTTAATTAACTGTTAATGCTTAATAATATTTGTTGAATAAATAAATTTGAGTACCTCCAAGTCAGGTAGCATGCAGTTGATTCTACTATATATGGTGGGTGCTTCATTTTAAAGATCTTTAAAGATCACACAGTGACTCCTTTTTAGGGTATATAATGCTTCTAAATAATTATCAGTAGCATTCCTTACACACACAGGGTATCCAATATTATTGACTATGAAAGAATAACCACAGTCTTAAAGAACATACAAAATCTGACAATTAAGTTTGCAAACTCATCCTAAAAAAAGTGCTACACGCTGTTCACAGTGGCCAAAACATGGAAACAACCAAAGTGCCCTGCGACAGATGACTGGATAAAGCAGCTGTGGTACATATACACAATGGAATATTACGCAGCTGTAAGAAAAGATAAAATATTGCCTTTTACAACAAAATGGATGGACGTGGAGATCATCATGCTTAGTGAAATAAGCCAGTCAGAAAAAACAAAGAATTGTATGACTTCACTCATATACGGAATATAAAACTGAAAGCAACAAAGAAAAAAGAAATGAACAAACAAACAAATAACCCATGGACACAATCAATAGTTTAATGTTTATTTGGGGACAAGTGAGTTAGGGAGGGGAGAGAGGGGAGCGGGTGGGAGAGGAGGGGGGGAAGCTAAATATAAGGTGATGGAAAGAGAAGTCACATTAGGTGGTGAACTTATTATACAACAAGATGACAATGCACTGTAGAATTGTATGCCTGAAACCTATGTAATCCTTGCTAACAGATGTCACCCCAATAAGTCTAACAATAAAAATAAATTAAGAAAAAAAAGCCGCAACTCAGAAAAAAAAGCGCTACATACCTCATTGCTGAATATCACTACAGTCACCTTCGAAGCATTCCCCTTGGGAAGCTATGCACTGATGCCAGTGTCTGGTCCACCCTTTAAAGCAACTTTGGAACTCTTTTTCTGGAATGGCCATCAGAGCTGTCATTGTATGTCTCTTGATGTCCTGAATGTCATTAAAAAAGTCTTCCTTTCAATATTTCCTTTATCTTCAGGTAAAGAGAAAAGTCACTGGAGGCCAGATAAGGTGAGTAGGGAGGGTGCTCCAATACAGTTATTTGTGTGCTGGCTAAAAACTCCCTCACAGACAGTGCTGTGTGAGCTAGTGCATTGTCATGATGCAAGAGCCATGAGTTGTTGATGAAAACTTCGAGTCATTTCATCTAACTTTTTCATGCATCCTTTTCAACACTTCCAAATAGTAAACTTGGTTGACAATCCAGTTGGTACAAATTCATAATGAACAATTCCTCTGATATTAAAAAAGGTTAGCAACATCATTTCGACTCTTGATTTAAACTGACAGAACTTTTTTGATTGTGGGGAATTGGCTAGCTTACATTGTGCACTTTGACACTTTGTTTCAGGGTAGTGTTGGTACATCCATGTTTCATCACCAGTGATAACACAACCCAAAACATCATCTTGCCTCTTCAAAAGGCCTTGGCAAACTTTGACTCTCCTTTGCTTTTGTTCATTGGTGAGCTCCTTTGAGACCATTTTTGCACACATCTTTATCATACCAAGATTTTCAGTTAAGATTTTCCTAATTGTTTCTCTGTTGATGTTTACTTGGTCTGCTCAGCTTCTCAAAGTTGGCCAATGATTTCCATGCACAATGTGACAAATTTTTGCAATCTTTTAATCAGTTCTGCTCATTACTGGCCACCTGATCTCTCTTCATTAATGATGCATTCTCTTCCCTCAGAAAAACATTTAATCCATTTGTACACTGCCATTTTCTTCTTGGCATTATCCCCATAAACTTGGACTAACATGTCCCTGATTTCACTTCCACTCTTGCCAAGTTTAGCAAGAAATTTAATGTTTGTTTATTGCTCTAATTCAAGCTCAGACATTCTCGCTATGGCACACAAAAAGACACAACAATAATGAATCCCAGTCAGGAAGACACTGCAACGTGTCAACACAAACACAGCTGTGAGACACAGAAACCTCACACTGTTGTTTGTACAGTGCTGCCAACGTAAGAGCATGGTGGCAAGTTCATGAACTTAACTGTCAGAAACCATAGACCTATTGTTCATTACTTTAACTGCCAACACACACTGCAACAACAAAATTAACATTTTCCAACCCCTTCTGTTTTCAGTTCCTGTTTACTCCCATGATTCAAAGCACTTAGGTTTTAAGTTTTAGATTACTTTTTATATTCAATAACCGCATTAGAAGGTTCATAATTAACTTGAGATCTACCAACTCTCTACTTGCCACAAAACCACCTGTGTTACAGTTGGAGGAACTTCAATGCAAGCATAAATGAAATGATAGGTTCTTGTTTATTGTGCTGGAACGATTTTAAAAAACTGAAGATGTCACATCAACAGAATTCTATACATATTTCTAAGAAAGATCAGTTACATTTTATTTTTCAATTTTTACAAATTCTATTCTTTCTGATAGCCATCAACCAGAAGATACAAAATAACATTAAAACAGAAATCGAAAATTAGCATGATGGAAAAGAAACACCTCAGGGGTCAACATGGTAAATCAAGGTTTGTAATTTTTTTAATGGTTATTCTGTTATTCTTGTGTTAGGTAATGGTATTGTTGGAAGAGTAAGCCTTTAACATCTGTGCACTTTGGATCACCTTAAGCCAGCTGGTTCCTCTCAAAATTGCTCATCTTTTGTTCTTACAATGTTCTGACCTGGGCCCCTAGCCTTAAGACAGCTACGTGCTTTCTGCAGCCAGGATATCCTCTTCAAGACTGTCAGACAATTTCAAATGATTGATGTACTCGTCTTGTGCTCTGGTATTTTTCCCCTTAGCCAGTCTCCAGTAAATCTGCAGCTCATTCTATAAGAATGCTAATTTGATTTACTCTTACTTAACTTCATGCACATTTTTCATGTTTTCCTGTATTGTTGGAGGCAAGCTTGATGTTTATAACACAGCGTGTTTCTAAATAATTTTTTACAATATTACATATAAATAAAACATTATTCCCACCAAGGGAAACAATTCAAGCAGTGAACTCAGTTGACTCTCTTCCCTCTAGAACTGTGCCATGTATCCATTCTACAAACCTGAAACATGATTCCTATGTCCACTGAAAATTAGACATCACTTACCCACTTGCCTTTTATTCCTTTTTTCTTACTCCTCCTTATTGTGCTTATTTTTGTTTGGATTCTGCTCTATACCTTCCCTCATGATCAGAGGCAGTCAGTATAAGAAGTCCTGGATGCCCTTATTTCTAAAAACCATTTCAAGTTCCAATACAGAGGATCCCTGATGGGAAACTTCATCTCAAATAAGCCCTGCCCCGAACTGAGTCACAGTCTCCATTCAGTGAAAGGCCAGCCCAGGCAGAGTCTGGCGTTTTTTAGGCTGTCAAGCTTGTTTCTTGCTATAGAGATGTTTTCACATAAAGACAGACCTCCATCAACCTCCAGGCATTAAATCTAAATCTCTTGCCTTAACACATACTGTACCATGTTTCCTGACTAATCTCATGATTGATTGCTGTATGAGGGGCTGGTCTGGCCTCTCATTTTGAGGCTTAGAATTGAGTTTCTGGCTTCAACCTTTTGCTTTCATTCTTGACCATATTTGGACTTTGCTTCATTATCTCCCTCAGTAAATTGCTGGGCCACTACGACTCTCAGAACCCTGTGACTACCTCAACACAGACCCCTTCAGGGAACACATCCAACATGTCCAATCTGACTTCAAAAGTAAGACCTGGATATCCGATAGAGGATGGCACTTGGTCAACTAACAAAACTGGAGCACAGGAGGAAGGTGAGAAAAACCTATCAGCTTAGAATTTACCTGTATGCAAGACAATATTTTTATTCTTAGAAAAAATACACACTGAAGTAGGTAAGGACTCTGAACAGGTTCAGAAAAAAAGTTTGTGTACATGTGTATATTCATACATAAATATAAACATAATACATACATGTTTTATATATATATACACACATGCATATATGCAAAAACAGAGGGAAAGAAAGACAGCAAGTGAGCATACTCATCTGATAAAGTAAATGAGGCAAAATGTCAGCAAGAGGTTGAATCTGCATAGAAGATACATGTATGGGTCTTCTATGTACTATTATTTTTGCAATGTTTCTGTAAGTTTGGAATAATTGTAAAATAAAACCATGAAGGAACAAAAGTTTTGCTAAGCTCCTACCATATTAGGATATAGTCAGCTATGGTGAGGGGCTGGGGAAGACCTGAGACAAGCATTTAAGTGCCTGGTGGTCAGAAAGAGAAAGAAAATACTTGGGTAAGCCACAGTTGGAAAGGCAATTCCGACAGAGATGTGAGTACATACACATGTCCAGAGAAGATTTCTTTATTCTTTATACATCATAAACATTTAAGAGTTGAAATATATGTATTTTATGGAGATGTGTAAACATGACTTTGTGTATTAATGTCATGTTATTTGTATTTCTATATACTAAATGTAATAAATGTAACTTGAATGTAACAACAGGAGGATTAACACTATGGATAGAGGTAATATGTGATTATCTGAAACAGATAAAGAGATACTGCCAAAATAAACAAGCTGAAAGTGAGAATGGACATTCAAAGTACCTTATTGTGTTACTGGAACATCTGGTACTAACACTGTCAAGTTTACATGTGTTCTCAAATATTTATTTATGTAACAATCAGATGCTAAGCATTCCAGCTGCACTTGTAAACTTTTTATGAACTGAAGTCATATGCACAAGTTCAGCTAAATATACTTGACAGTGGGAGGGGCGTGAGGAAACTATTAACTCTCAAAACTGAAGTCTGATCGCAGTCAGCCTTCTGGCTGTCTTATGAATCCATGTTTGGTATGAGAGCTGAGCTTCTAGCTCATGTGAGATTCATTTCATTCTAGTAGGTAGACTCTGAATAGCTAATTAATGGGTCAAAAATCATGATTTGGCAGTTACTTTTTTTGGATATAATACTCAGG
Organism: Lyroderma lyra; assembly: GCA_004026885.1. Classification (NCBI taxonomy): domain Eukaryota; kingdom Metazoa; phylum Chordata; class Mammalia; order Chiroptera; family Megadermatidae; genus Lyroderma; species Lyroderma lyra. Next base: position 55,413 of record PVJL010005314.1, read on the forward strand.
GAAGAAAATCATATATAGATAAAGAAAATAGAGTGAAGGACATGATGATGTAAAGTCATTAAGAAAAGAGTATTTGATACTAAAGTGAAAAAGTATTTTCCTCAACATATCCTAGAGCTAGCACAGTCTGCCTGATTGTGGCAATGCATAAATTAGAAAAGACAGTATAAATAGAGGAGGTGCTCATCTAATATTACTTGTAATAAATACTAGCTGTGTGAAACTTGCCTCCTTAGAGATATTCTCTACATTCCCACAAGAGGTAATGTAGTGACATTTTTGCAAATAGATAGTCTTCTCTTTTTTTTTTTTAACAAGTAATTCAAGATAATTACAAAAGAATTTTTGTCTTGAAAATGTCGGAGGGATTTGTATAAGATAGTCTTTTAAGCATTACCAAATAGATAACCTTTCCCATGATTATTATCCAAGTTTAGCAATTCGTGTTCAATGCTTTGGGAGAAGAAAGCAAGGAAAATAATTAATTAACTAATTAAAAATGAGGAAGGCAGGAATGGCATTTAGATCTGTTTTAAGTTCAGCTATCTGAAATGTTCTCTTGTTTTGACTTACTCCAGAAGGAAAACTTGAAACAATGAGTAAATGAGTATAAGTTACAAAGAGACATATTTTTGCTCAACATAAGGACTTTTAAAATAGAGTTGTCCAACAGAACGGATTGTTTCAGGAAATGATGAGCTTCTTCGCTAAAGATATCCAAATTGAGACCGGATGAGCATATGCCAAGGATGCAGCAGGAAACATTCCGGCACTGTGTGGGAGGTTAGCCAACAGAAGATGATGTCTTAAGTTTCTTCCAACGTGAAATTTTATAATTTTATGACTATTCCAAACATGAATAACTGCTGTAATGATACAAACTCTGAGGCTTGCTTAAGAAAATAAAAGAGAAGAAAAAAGAAAACCCCACAACAAATTAACTTTATTTGGGGTCCAGGGAAAGCAGACTATATAAAGTTTGGGTTTTTGGTTTGTTTGTTTGTTTGTTTGTTTTACGCTGAGATAGGGAGTTACAATGGTATAAAAATATGTTCTTTATGATGCATGCAATTATTTTATAAAATTTAAGTACAAACAATAAAGCATAAATTTCTAAAAGATAAACTAAAGAATAAGAAATCATTTGCTGAATTACTGAATTATACAAATAAGAGGATAACAAGCTAGGCAGAAAGCTAATGAAGCAGTTAGCAAAATTTTCATCAGTCTCACAGTCTTATGGAGAAAAAACTAGAATTCAGAAACTTGCAAGGAGGAGAAAGATCCT
>PVJL010005314.1:56800-110923 GCA_004026885.1 Lyroderma lyra
AAAAAAAAAAAAAAAAAAAAAAAAAAAAAAAAAAAAAAAAAAAAAAAAAAAAAAAAAAAAGTGGCATTAACACAAAAATAAAAAAAAAACAGGACAGAAGACAAAACCAGATCAATAGATGACCCATTTATTAGAATTATCAGGTTGGATGAAAAGAGCTATAACTAATAGCTCAAAAATAAATAACATGAAGAATTTATAGATTCTTGACAGCTAGAATTTATTTAAAAATATGAAATGGAAATTCTAGGCCTATAAAATGTAACAACAAAGTAAGAATGCAATAGATGAGTTAAATAGAATATTGGAAGCTGAAGAGAGCATATATAAGTAATCTGGAATAGTATCAGAAAGTATCTGGGCTGAAATCTGATGCATGAAAGGTATGAAAATATTAAAAAGTTTGTAGTTATAATATACAACTGATAAAAAGAATACCAAATTGGTATCCCAGAAAGTGAAAAAGAGAAAAAACTAGAACAGGAGAAATTGAAAAAAATAAAGGCAAAGAATTTCCAAAGTAAAAGACCTCAAGGCAAAGAAAATCTCACTAAGTCACATAATAGTAAAACTGCTGAAAACTAATGACAAAGGGGGGAAACAACATTGAAAACAGACAAAGAGAAAAAAAATAAACCTTATCTTCAGGTAAAAAAATAAAAATGATAGTTGACTTCCAATGACTTTCAAGGGAAATAATCAAAGACAGAAAACGGACTGACATTTTTGAGCTGCTGAAAGAAAACGATTTTATACCTACCAAAAGTACCCTCCAAAAGTGAAGGTGAAAGACATTAGCAGGGAAACGAAAAGCAAGTGAAACTGTTGCCAGCATATCATAACTAAAATAAATACAAAGGTGATTTCTGCCGGAAAAAGGGAAATGATTCCAAATGGAAACAAATTTAACAGGAAGAGTAAAAGTGTGGGTAAATATAAACAAATACTGACTGTACAAAATAGTAATTATAATGTCCTCTGGAGAATAAAACATATGTAAGAGTGGTCATATATGGACTTAATACATTCTAAGGTTTTAGCATTGTCCAAGAAATTTTAAATGTATGAAATTATATTAGGTTATGATTAGTCCAGGTTGTTCAGTGTATTCCTTAGAATATATACTAAAACACAGTAAAAGAATATATAACTAACAAATCATTAAGGGGAGAGGATGTAGATTAATGAAGGAAGTTTGACTAACCTTAACTAATGTAAAGCAGGATAAAAAGGAACATGAGACATGTGAGAAAACCAGAAAATAGGTAAGTAAAATCACAAATACACGAGTAAACTATATTAAATGTAATTGCTCCAATTAAAAGGCACATATTTTCAAACTGGATTAAAAAATACTACTAGATGCTACTTATAATTGGTATTCTTTAAATATAAGGATAGAGAAAGGTTGGAAGTAAAAGAATGGAAAAATATATACCATAGAAACACTAACAAAAATGCTGGTATAATTATTCTACTTTTAAAGTTGATGAAAGAAAATCCATCAAAAAGATAAAACAATTCTTCCTTTGCTTTTATATACCTTCAAATACTTAATGCAAAATTTGAAAAAAACTCAGATGGGACAAATCCATACAACCACCTCTATCAATAATGATAAAGAAAAAAAAATCGGCAAAAATACTGAAGCTCAAAAGAATACTTTTAGTAAACCTTCTTTAATTGCCATTTGTATACAACACTGTACTCAACAATGATGGAAAACACATTATTTATAAGTGCATATAGATTATTTACCAAAACTGCCAAAACTGATCATGTGCTGGGCCATAAAGCAAGTTTCAACAAATTGCAAGAAACTAAAATTATCTAGAGTACATTCTTTTTTTCTTAGAGCACATTCTTTGACCACCATTTAATTAAGCTTAGAAACCAATAACCAATAAATAAATATCAGTTTCATATCCTACTAAGAGTACATTAGAAGAATGAACCACCACAAGTTTTCCACTGCAGAAACTGATCCAGAAATCATTTTTAAGTGTTTACAACTGTACTGTAAAAGAAATTTGTATTTAGTTAATTACAAAAAAAATCTGCATAGTATGTGTTTTGGTTAACATTTTATATATGAAATAATACACAGAACTGCTTTTCTTAATTGTTTGTACTTATAAATCAAGTTCTCCCTTTTAAAGATATCACTACACATACCTGGGATCACTAATATCATAAAGTTTATATTTGAATTGAAATTTTTGTTATTAAAAAAGAGCCAACTTGTCAACTTACTGCACATAATTAGTCAATTTTCATGAAAACAAGAACCTTGAGGATGTCTACTAACCTTGATAGAGTGACTGCAGAGTCCCATGCTAGCAGGTGCCCAATGAGAAATAATCTGCACAACAGGATCTCTTTGAGATGTGAGAGACCATCACCAATCCTTATGTTACTTTGGTCGATTAGGTAATCTCTGGAGAAAATTACTTCTTCTGCTAATATAGCTTCTACACATACTCTGAAAAATAAGCAAAATTTAAAGGAACAAGGTGAAATAAAAATCCAAAACCAAAAACCAACGTAATCAATATGGAAAGGATCCTCTCTAATTGGTGTGGCTCAAGGTAACTGATGGAATCTGAACCTTTATCGTCCCTCTCCAAATTCTACTGAAATGATAGTAGAAATAGAAATCTGAAAATGTATGCTGCAAAGTTAGAGGGGTGCTACTAGCATACAGGAACAGGAAAGAATTTTTGAAAGGTAGAGAGCAAGACTGGGAGAAAAAAATTGAAAAAGAATCGCAACAAAGTTGAGAATTTGCAAACTCGGATAGGAAAAGAAAAGGCTACGTGCAGCCAATGCTTTTATTTCTTACCTCTTAGCTGAGTGGGGTTATGTGAAAATTAGTCCATTCAACCTTCCAGTTTACTAAACTGATCTTTGGCCTGTTTTTCCTACTATTCAGCCTGAGTGATTTTTTAAAAATTACCAATCATTTCATTTTCACAGCAACTTTTTTTAAAAATAAGGTATTAACCACCTGAATGTCACTAAAACTATTAAATACAATAACTGTTAAGTTTTTTATTTCCCAAATTAATTTTGTTTCCACAAAGTTTACAGTATTTTATTTATTGAGTTTAATGCTTCTTAGTGTATGTGTTGATTATTAAATGTTTGGTTCTCAGTTTTCTATTTATATTTAGAAGCAAAGATCTTGATTACTGAGTATTATTACTTGGAGTGTATCTCAAGTGACAATGTCCACTTGGATCTGAGAGCGAGGACTGTTATATGGTGCTGGTCACAATGTTCCGCTTGCTTGTGTATGTAGCACATGTCTTTTGGGTGGGCACACACTTCCTTGCCCCTTGATGCTTATTAATCAGGAAGACCTTAGCTCACCAAAACCTCCTTTGGGATGGATTCTCCCACATATCTGGATTTCCCATTTGAAAGTCGCTTTATCCTGTACTAGAAGAGTCAGAACTTGGAAGGAAAGACAGAAAATAGGATGAAGCCTGGGAAAACCGGCTGGAAGCAATCCAAAGTGAAAGCCAGTCAGGTGGGCGACAAAGCACAAATAACACTGGGTGTAAGAATCACTAAGGTCTGTGTGGGATGTTGGAATCTTAGTGCTGCTTACATGTAGGATGGCTGGCAGAGGTCAGGTGCTTGAGTCTCTACGTGCAAAGACATCAGATGAGCATTTCTGATCTCATCTGCCTAATGGAAAAAGAGCTTCTCGTATCCTGGGTCACAGTTCTTCACTGCTTCTGGGGCAGATGGCGTAGCCTGCTCATGGCTGGATGCAGCTCACTGTGGCCACCTGGAATGGGCCTGGGGCAAGGCAGTGATCCTGGAGGAAGTATCAGTTTCCCTCGTTAATGCTGCAGCACTCTGACTATTCTTTTCTCTTATGCCTATTAAGTATCAACACATTCTCTTATTAGTAAATCGTTTCCTGCTGTTTACTTGCAATGGACCTCAGGTTGTTTTATAGAAGAATTAATTTTATCTAAGCTTGTCAAGGAAAAAGTTGTTTTGCTTTATTTCTTTTTAAAAACATATCTCCTTAGTATAGTGTTCCACATAAAAATTATATATCTATTTTTTAAAAACTTCCTATAAAATTTGACTTTTCTGTCCAACTACTGGAATGCTACTTAAACAAACAAAACTGTTTTTCTTTTTTTCTATCATTTTTTAATTTGAAGACTATGTATTTCAAAATAATTGGCAAATACGATTAAATATTAGTAAGTTTTCTTGATTAGTCTTGTATAGACAAAACAACAAAATATCTGATGTTCGGTTACTTAAGATTATGCATGAAACTATTTATTTTAAGGATAAGGAAAACAAGCAAGTTACACCATTTGAAAATGACCATAGACACAGAGGAGATACAGAGGTGAATTGAGGGAGAAAGAGGAAGATTGTTCTAGCTCCAGGAAGACTCCATCTTCACCCACTGCCAGGGCCATTCTCCAATATATTATTTCCCCATTTTTATATCCCAGAATCACTTTACTTCTCAAGCTTTAATAGGAAAGTGTGTCTTCATTTGACAATTGTTGTTAAGAAATAGTAAGAAAAGGTAAAGAAGAGAGGAAATAAAAAAAAAAAACCCCACGATAATAATGTATGTTAGAGAAGACGCAAACCATACAAATTGGAAAAACAATATGACCAATGCAGCAATGGGAGAGAGCAGGAGAAAGAGCAGGCTCAGAGCCAGAGATAGCTCAGCAGGACCTCTGAGTGAAGGTTACAGAAGATAACCACAGAAGTGCCTGGTCTCAGGCAGTCAGGCAATTTCCCCATTACATGACAGTAATAGGTGCATACCTTCCAGGCAGGCAGAGTTTGGGCGTTGTCACATATGCTGAGTTAATAGCTTAGAAATCATTTATGTTTTTTAGACAGAGGTGGATTAAAATAATATCTTTCAATTCCAATATCTTGGGTTTAATAGCAGCTGCAGAAGAAATGATATAAGTTTAGGAAAATTATAATTCTGCTAAGGAAATTATTAGTGATCTTGAGTAGATGTTACAAAAAATGTATTTCATTTAGGTTGTTCATATTCTTGATAATGGATTAGTATGATTGTAGCATTTGGTGATGAAATGATGCTAAGCCTGGCAACTTCTTCAGTAAAGAACCAGATACTAAATAATTTAGGCTTTGCAGACCAAGATGCAAAATTTAGGATGTTATATAGAATATAACAAATTATAGAAAATCTAACAAAATAAAAATATCAATTTATTAATAAAATTCAAATTACAATAATTGAGAACATTTAAGAAAATACATGTCTATTAGTGAGAAGAATGTTCACTCTTTTTTTTTCTTTTGGGATTACGGTTCACTTAATAAGGATTCAAAGTATTCTCGGATATCAAAATGGCTGCAAATCTTTATTCATAAAACTATTTCTTAACTTACGGGTACTACCAACATGGCAGCAAGTTGGCTTTTTTCTGTGGGCATTAGTTTATTGACTTCCACAGTAATGGGCTTTAAAGTGATCATGATCTGGCCTGTTATTTGAAAAAATGAAGTGTGACTTTAAACTTTGGGTTTTACAAAATAAAGCAACTGCAACTCATCCAGCTTGTTTGTTTTTTTTTAAATAAACTTCATGTTAATAAATCAATGAATGTACTTTAAAAAGTTATCTTGTGGAAGAAAAAATCCATTGGTTTTATTTTAGAATTAATACTTGTAATGAGTCATCACAATGATTTTAATATCTTACCCCATAGTAAATAATAGCCAGAGTAAGGAAATAAACCATTACCTAAATTTCCATGAAAATAAATTGATGTTGCTTGTAATGTTCTCCACACTGGGAGATCTGGACACTCCTTAAATCCATTTTAGATGATACATTGTAAATACCAAAAAGTCAAAACAAATACCATTTTCTTAAAAGTCGTTCTCCATAGCCTCTCCAACACTTGATATTTGTCTTATTGATGATAGCTATTTCAACACATGTGAAGTGATATCTCATTGTGGTTTTGATTTGCATTTCCCTAGTATCTAGTAAAGTTGAGCACTTTTTCATATATCTGTCGGCCATTTCTATGTCTTCTTGAGGTGTCTGTTCAGGTCCTCTGCCATTTTTTTAATTGGGTTGTTTATTTATTTATTTTTTTGTTGAGTTGTGAGAGTTCTTTATCTATTTTGGAGATTAGTCCCTTATTGGAGACATTGTTTATGAATATTTTCTCATTCAATAAGTTGTCTATTTTCTTGATGGTTTCTTTGGCTGTGTAGAAGCTTTTAAGTTTGATGTAGTTGCATTCATTTACTTTTGCTTTTACTCCCCTTGCCTTTTTGGTTAAATTCATAAAGTTCTCCCTGAACCTTAGATCCGTAAGTTTAGTACCAATGCTTTCTTCTATGCAGTTTATTGTTTTGGGTCTTATGTGGAGTTCTTGACCCATTTTGAGTTAATTTTGGTATATGGTGACAACTTGCAGTCCAGATTAATTCTTCTTCATGTGGTTTTCCAATTCTCCCAGCACCATTTACAGAAGAGGTTTTGTTTTCTCCTTTGTATATTTTTGCTCCTTTGTCAAAAATTGTCTGTCTATATACATTGGGTTTATTTCTGGGTTTTTAATTCTATTCCATTGGTCTGTATGTCTGTTTTTCTACAAAAACCATGCTATTTTGATTATTGAGGCATTATAGTATAGAATGAAATAGGAGAGTGTGATGCCTCCAACCTTATTCTTTTTTCAGAGGATTGTTTTAGCAATTCAGGGTCCTTTGTGATTCCATACACATTTGATGATTTTTAAAATCTATTTCTTGAAAGAATGTCTTAGGGATTTTGATGGGGATCACGTTAAATCTGTATATTGTCTTGGGTAATATGGCTATTTTAACTATGTTGATGCATTGCTAGTGGGAATGTAAACTGGTATAATCACTATGAAAGACAGTATGGAGGTTCCTCAAAAATTTAAGAATATAGGTACCATATGACCCAGTGATATTCCTAGGTACCTGCCCTAAAAGTTTGAAAACTTTAGTCCACAATCATATATGTCCCGATGTTCATCACAGCATTGTTCATGGTGACCAAGACATGAAAACAACCAAAGTGTCCCTTGATAGATGACTGGATAAAGAAGTTGTGGTATGTATACAAAATGGAATATTACCCAGCCATAAGAAAAGATGAAATACTGCCATATGAGACAACATGGGTGGACCTTGAGATCATCATGCTAAGCAAAATAAGCCAGACAGAAAAAAATCAAGAACCAAGCAACAAAGAAACAAATACTCATGGACACAGTCAATAGTTTAGTGGTTACCAGAGGGTTGGTGGGGAGGGGAGGGAGAGAAGGGGAGTCAAGTATATGGTGATGGAAAGAGAGCTGACTCTGGGTGGTGAGCACACAATGCAACACATAGATGATGCGCTATAGAATTGTACACCTGCAACCTATGTAATTTTTCCTAACCAATGTCATGCCAATAAATTATATTTAAAAAGGTTGTTGACTGCTTTCAGATATTATTATACTTTAGTTTCTCTAAAGTTCTAGAATATAATAAGGTAAATTTTCATGAAACTAAGAAATCAAGAGGGTGTAACATGATAAAGGAACAAGAAGTCAGAACTATAACTGAGGAGACTGAACATTACTAATAAAACAGAAGAGGGCAGTAAAATTCTTAGGATGCACTTAATTCTGGAATGATCACTGATTTTACAGGACTTTATTGTTAAGGAACTTGAAAGGAAGTATCTCTCTTTAAGGATGTTCACATTAGAACTGACAATTTCAGACAAAGAATGCTTAGAAGATAACTAAAGAGCTAGTCATAAATACAGCAGATAAAAGCAATAGCATTTAATATATACTACATATTCTGAATGAAGAAAATAGCTAGAAAACAAAATAATTTACCAAGAGCTCTATTTAAGGATCTTAAGCTGCTTTTTAAATTAATATTTCATTCTTCCATACTAAAAAATTAAGTCAAATATATTAACCAATTTGCTTCATGCTAGCAAAAACCATTGTTGGATGCCAAATCCATTTCATTGCGTGTGTGTGGGGGGGCACAGAATTCACTTATTCAACATTCATTGACTGTATTCTTTCTTGAAGTACTCAGAAAATGAAATAAAATTATTCTGAAGTGTTACAGATTGACATGCATGTTAATATTTAAAAGTGAACCAAATATAAAAGATTAAGGGCATACCCCTAAGCAAATAATGAAGATATATTCTTAAAAGCTAAGAAAAGTCCATTTGTAAATAACTTCTTGCTTCACAAAATATGAAACATTTGACTATTAAAAAGATTTTGAGTTTAATTCTTTGTATATTTCCAAAAAAAAAAAAAGAGTGCTATTTTCTAGAGCTCAAGTATAATTCTGCTAAAAATTAGAGATATGCCCAGATGAGCTATTATGGTTCCTTTCTGTTTGGTGATCCTTCTATAAATATGACACTCGATAGCATTTACACCTAGGAGACAGAGGAAGGATACCGTTGAGAGGCAAGGGATTTAAAGCTCCCATATCAGAATCTTTCTGCAACTTCGAGTCTAGTAGTAATAAAGAGAATTAGAAACTTTCCTTACTCACATCTGTGGTTTTAATATGTGTCTGATAGGTAAAGAGGGAGCTTGACTTGGAATTCATGTTATACAAAATGCATCAACTATTGGGACTTGGGGTTTTCACCTCAAAGATACTTACTTCCTGAGGAGAATGTACAAGTTATAAGGTTTCTTGTCCCATTTGCTGGCAATGTCTGGCTGGTTTGCTTGCCTGCTAACACCTGGGATGGAGCTGCTTCCACTCCTCATATTCTAGGGGCACTGAAGTATTCTCACTACCATGCTGGAAATAGTAGGTGTTCTCCTTACCTGCAGCTATGCCCAGTAGCAGATAAGAGATGAGCTGAGAGGTCCACAATTATCTATACCTTCCCAGAAGTTGAAGGTCATCTTTTACTGTGACCAATCTCTTTTTTATTTACTTGTTTGTTTTTTTTGTTTTTGAGCAAGTGTATACTGGGTAAGTGGGTCAAGGAATGCTACTCAGGAGCATCAAGATACACTCTATTGCTTTTTAATTCTTTGGAGATTATCCTTCAAATTACTTCACTGGATTATCTAAATTCATGATACTTTAAAGCCACGAGCTTTAAACTGGGGATTTCCACAGAACCATAATTTTCATTGTAGAATTTAATTCACAAAGGAAATTTTATTTATTTGTGCATATGTAAGGCTCTCATCCCCAAAATGATTTGAGACAGCCACTTCTGAACATTTACTAAGCCAGTAACTTTGTTATATTCTGTTATCATACTAACTTTATAAACAAGAGATAATTGACCACAGCTCTCATAGTGCTTGGTCTCTTGAGTTTAGAAAACTCTATTTCAACTAGTCTACACTTAAAAAGAAAAATCTGGGTTATGGATACTTAGGTGTGATATTTTTATATGTAATTTTTAAAATCATTTTTGTATGTTTTGACTATCTCATAAATTTCAACAACAATAAAATGCTATACTTCACTTACCATTTTGGTAAAAAGACACTAATAATACCCAGTTTGGGAAAGTTTTGGCAAATGTGTGAGGGAGCTGGAACGTTCATGCACATTTTAGTAGGTATATAAATTGGTTCAAACTTTCTGAATAGTAATTTAACAAAATGTTTATAGTCTATATTTAGAATGTGAAAGAATACAGCTTTTGGAAGATAACATGGTCTTCATGACCTTGAAGTAGGGAAAGGTTTTTTCTTAAATGAGATACAGAAAACATTAATCTTAAAAGACAAAAAAAATATAATAAAATGAATAAATTATTTTTCAAAATAAAGAAAGTGAAAAGGGAATCCATGGTATAGAAGGTAATATTGTAACACACATATCTAACAAAGGGCTCACATCTAAAATAGTAAAAAAACCTTTACTAATTAATTAAAAACTATGAAAGGTAATTCTATAGGAGAATGTACAAGAAACAAACAGGCATTTTATGAAAGAGGATGTCCAAATGGCTAGAAAACATGATCAGAGAACTACAAATTAGAAATACAATGAGATACCATTGTGTACTCACTAGGATGGCAAATATTAAAATGACTAATAATACAAAGTGTTGGTGAGACCATGGAGAAAATGGAATTCTAATATACTGCTTGTGGGTGTGCAAACTGTTTTAACCACTTAAAAAAAACGCTACCAATTCTATTCAATGAAAATGCATACATATTTGAACCAAAGTTCCATATAAGAATGTTTATAGCATGATTATTTGTAATAGCCATAAAACGCCCATCATGGAATGAATAAATGAATTTTAGTATATCCACGAAATGGGATATTCTTCAGAAAATAATTTTAAAAGAAAAATGCAAATTATTTATACAACATGAATGAATTTTATAACCTCATTGCTGTGTAAAATAAAGTGAAAGAAGCTGAGCACAACAGAAAATGTAAGAATGAGTGTCAAATATTTTCATACATATACAGAGTTCAAAAACAAGCAAAACTAATTACCTGTGGTATTAATTGGGAAAGTGGTGACTACCTTTAGAAAAGGGGAAAGAAGCAGTGACTCAGAAGGGCACAGAGCCCGGGGAGGACTTCTGCAGTCTTCGTAGTGTTTTTTTTCTTGACCTAGATAGGAGTGACACCAGTGAGCTCACTTGGTAAAAATTCTCTAATCTGTATATTCTATGTGTGCCTTTATCTGTGTGTTATTTTGGCAACAAAAAAGGTAAGAAAACAAAAGGAAGTATTCATGCCAGTTGTATAAATTTCCTGAATGAGATCCTCCCAATGTTATTTCAGTTATGCAGAGGTATCTATGAATAGACATATGTCTTTCCATTTCTCAATTTCACTGCCACTGTCTTCTAATAATTTCTGGTCACGTCACACCTGTGTTATTTAAGATTTTCTCTCACTACCATTTCTGCATTACTGCATTTCTCTTTTTCCTTGGAGTGACAGAATATAACTCAGATAGTGTCAGAGAGTTGTCTTAGGAGGGAGATTTAATCTTAATAATTATGCCTTCTTTAACTAAGTAATACACAATTTTCTTCTATTTTCAAAAATTATCTCTCTTCTAGCACCTATTTCTTTTCTGTTTATTTGAAAGAGGGAGGTCCCAGAGTTTTCTTCCATATCCCTCATTGTTTTTCCCCACATTTCCCAAACTGTTATATATTCTGGGACAGACCCTTGAGTGGCAGGAAATTATTAGATTATTTTGATAATTTGTTTTGAACTCTATATTACATACCTCTAAACATCATGTTAATCTCAGGTTACATATACTTGATTGCAGGAATCCATATCTTTTTCTCAATGAATTTACCAATGTTTTTGGAAACATCTGGATTTTCACTAAATTTAAAAAAAAAATTTCACTCAAACATATTATTTAACCATAGTGAAAGAATAAAGAAAAACTAATGAAGACAATGCTCCTGGAAGAGATTGAGAAGTACAGACATAAAGTAATTAAATTTATTTTTTAAAATGTTAAGGTCTAATTCTGAATATGGCATTTAAAAATATTTATTTAAGGATGCTGTTATTGATGTATAACATGGTTTAGACATGTCATTTACGTATGAATGCCTTAAAATCAGCATTCTTATAGCAAATTTTGGTTTTATGTTTAGCTTTTAACATTTTTTTGGTTTTGTTTCAATGAACATATTTGTGGGACAACAGCCAAGAAAATGTGCCATTTGGGGAAGGAGAAGAAAACATTTTGTTTCCTTTTTTCTGGGGATATTTTTGTTTACAGAGTGAATATAGGTTGCCATCAAACTTCCAAATCTGAACAGTAGAGGTGACTTTGTCAGCATCACTTTGTTCCTAAAGTCAGTAGCTTTCCAAAACAGTGAAGTTGCCAGATGACCTCTTTAGTTACTGTTACATTTAGACACTTTAACAGAAGCCTATTGTTCATCTCAAGTGCTCTCATTTCATTTGAATGTAGTGTTCATCCAAGGTGAATTTATTCATAAGTAAGGTTATTCCACTATCCAATCACTTTAAGAACACTAAGAAATTATTTTCACAGTCACTAATTAAAAACTAAATGCAGCACCAGGATACAGAAGTATTTGCTTTGCTTCGGCACTGCAAAACCATTGCTATCACAATTCCATTGGAAGTAGTTTATTTTATAACATACGACAAATTTCTACACTTAAATTTTTCCAAAATTTCATAGCTAAGCAGCTTGAGAAAAGTACCTGTATTTTTATATAATCCTTCAATAACAGACTTATAATAAAGGAGTATCATTGAGCTGTGGAGAGGCCATATAGCATAGATATTAAAGCCAGAACCATGAGACCCAGTCTGCTCCTATGTAACCTACCGACTGCCTACTTATGTAAACTTGGCCTAGTTCATTTCTAGGTACCCTGGTTTCATCATCTGTGAGAAAGAGATGACAACAGTACCTAACGCATAGGGTTGTGGTGAAGATAAAATAAGTTAATACAATGTCTGGCATGTAGTAAATGTTAAATAAAATTTAGCTAATTCCTTACTTTTAATAGTGAGGAGACAAAAGAGAATGTCAAAAGATGCTATATTAGTAGAGATATAAGTGTATAATATAAAGCTATAAGTAGGGTGACTAGACATATTGTTCTAAACAGGACAGAAAACAACGGGACTGTCCTGGTTCAAATGGTACGTCTGGTCAGCCTACTGACACTCTGAATTTAGCCCATTGAGACTAGGTTGACCATATGTACCACTTAAATTGGGACAGTACTGTTGTTCTCTCTCCTGTTTAAAATGGGACATCTGGTCAGCCTAGTGCTGGGGGGACCATAGAGCTCAGTGAAAGGTAAACAATAAAGTTTCTAGAAGATAACATTTCTTCATGGCTTTGGGCTTGGAAATGTTCTCTTAAGTAGGATATTGAAAGCATTAGCCATAAAGCAAAAAGTGGTAAATTTCACTACACTAAATTAACAAATGTTTTTCAAGACAGATACCACTAAGAGAGTAAAAAGGCAAGGTACAGAATGGGAGAAGATATTTGCAATGGACACATTTGACAAAGGTCTCATATCTAGAATATACAAGGAATCTTACAAATCAATAAAAAGGACAGATAGCTCAATTGAAAAATAGACAAGACCTTTAAACATTTTACAAATGAGATGATCAAAATAGCCAATAAAAATATATCCCCCAACCACTTCATTCCTCAGTCACCTGCCTGATCTCTGATCAAATGACCTGCCCCGCTGTAAGGGCATGAGGCTAACTAAGCTCTGTCTTACTTATTTAGACTCTTTTACAACTTAGGAGACTGCTGTCATTTGTTCTTCTTCACTATAGCATCAAAACTTCCACACACTGGGATAAAATGAGGGAGACATATATGTGAAAAATGGTAATGAGCTCCTTATTTCCTCATTGTGAAAAGGTAGACATGTCTCTCATATCTGGACAGAAACATACCTGGGACAGTTTGTAAGCAGCTGCCTCTATGTAGCTAAGGCAGATAAGGTGATTGGAAGAGTCTTCATTAAATAAAAGTACAATACCCTGCATAGTCTACAGAGCTTATTTTTCCTGCAAAAACCCCTCCATCTCAATCGTTTAATACAAATTGAATACACTATTACCAGTAGATTATAGGTAAGATCTTTGACGGTAGGACCTAATCCTTAGTTGTCCTAGTATCTCAATGACATAACACAGTATCACACATAATACATACCTAATACATGCTTGTAGGTTGACTTATATTAATAAATTTTTCCTGTCTCCCTTTTCTAGCACTATTTTCAAGTCCTCTGTGGCATCACACTGTCTCTGGTTTCTAGGCCTTAAAAATACTATTTATTGCCTCTGACAGGCAGCATTTTTCTCCTATCTTCACCTGCTAACTCCCTAGACACCTGGAATCTAAAAAAATGTAGGTTAGGTGCATTCCTTTGTCTCTCATATCTATTTTGCATAATTATGGGTATTATTTCCACTAGACTCTAAATCCTGCGAGTGCAAAAAATAAGTCTGTTTCATTCTCTGGGATAAGGTGATAAGAGGAAACAAAGATATAAAATTATCAAGAAGGTAAATCAAAGTGAAGTCTTAAAAAATCATTTGAAATTGTTAAAAAAAATTAAACTGAAGAAATGGATCATAATTCTTAATGCCGAAATGTTTTTCCTATGAATTGCTGCACATAGGTAGGAAAAAAGTGCTATTAGTCCAAGCAAGGGTACTTCCTTAGGGGTCAGTAAAAGATATTAGAAAATATAAATTAACAGTTATTAAGGAGCACTTAAGCATGGCAAACTATTGCACCAGATGATTACCATGTACAAAGGTATATTCACATTCAGAAGGTATTAATTTCAAGAATGGCAGGAGTGTCACATTTCAAAAAAATTAATACAAGGCATATATATTCTCCACAAATGATTTACATTAAGAAGCAACTCAGTTTAATTTTAATATTGCTTCAGCTCAGTTGTAAAAATTTAAATTCCTAAATTTAGATTTCTAAATTCCTCTGGCAAATTTATCTTCTTTGGGGGTTACTAAATCAATTAACCTTGAAAAAGAAAGGTTAAAAGGACTTGTAGACTACATTCTCACAGCATGAAAGAGAACAGGCAGAAGACTGAGCGAACTGTTGGTAGGGTTCAAGGAAAGGCTTAGACTAGCAGATGATCAGCTCTGTTCTTGCTAAAATTTGGCAAAGAAATACACTGTGGTTTCTTCAGATGACAGCATCATAATTCATTTAGCTCTCTCCTACCTTTTCACAAAAAGGCCAAAACCCACAGGAAATGTGAGCACTGACATTTTCTACCCAGGATCAAAAACTGACTATTTTGCCAGAAATTGAAAACAATATAGCTAAAACAGTAAATACACAGTGATGTGTTGAAAGAAATAGGCTGCTGGACTGGCCAGTGACACAATCCATCATTTTCATTTTAACTTCTGATGTATAGAAAGGTAAAAAAAAATGTGTCTGTGTACACACACACACACACACACACACACACTTGGATTGGCAGAATTACATGCCAATATAATGTAAACCAAATAATATTAAGAATTCTTTTGCATTAATGTATAGATTATGCTCCAAAGATTTACACTAAACACTATGTCTTTAATGGCAAGTTTGATTATACATTTCTAGCTGATTTCCAGGCAGTTAAAAGCTAGCTTAAGGGCCATCTAGGAAGGAATGATTTCTTTTCTTTCCACAAATGCTAAAGCATCTTTATCATTCTGCATTCAGTCATGAACTCAGCTGCACAAGCCAAATGTAAAGATTTTATGGGGCAATCTATCATTCGAATTCGTGAACAAGAATACAAGCCTACTCATGCAGAAACTAAGGGTGATTTCCATTTTTATGAATGAAAAAGAATCCTGCATAAACATTCTTTATTTAAAGTTTTAAATTAAGAAAGATGCAAAACAAAATGAGAGCATTTTGTTTTATATGTCAATACCTTGTAAGAGGGGCAAAGTAAGGAATCTGGCTCACATGATTCCCAAGACAGCAGTATCTTCTCTGCATTAAGTACATAAATGAGATTTATGACCACTGACCTAATCTTAGATGCCAAAATGTACAGCAGGAACAGCTTTCTGAAAAACTTAATTTAAAATTATGGTGTTAACAAAAGCACTTTGGGAAGCAGATAACACACCCGGCACACATACACACATGCATCTAAGAGACATGACTACAGAGAGGAGGCATGGTTATTTGCATAAAGCTTAGAATACGTTTCAGAGGTAATTGAAATCTACAAGTTTTATTTTTTGTCCCCACCACCTTCATGCTTATGAATTTTTAAATAAACACATATCATCAGACAGTTTATTTTTATCACTAAAAGTTATTTAATACCAGATAGCCACAGATTCGGGTTTGGGGAAGTTTAGGATAAAGAAAAATAAATAAACTTGCTAATTCTTTTTATGAATTTTAGAAGCCGTTTCCTACTAACAAAATTAGCACCTTGAAGAGAAGGAAAGGCTTAAGCCCTTGCACTTGTAACACTTTCTTCACTGAATGAGAAAAAGGGGGCTATGATGCTGCTAACTCACCAGTAACCACTTGGAGATTTTCCTAAGCACAGTGATTTTTGAACTTAAAAAAAAAAATAGAAAAAAAAAAAGGAAGAAAGAAAGAAAGAAAAAACAGTAAATGAAACCTATAATGACAGATGTCAAATCAACACTTTCTTTAAATAGTCCCATAAAAGAATTCCTGGAAAAACTAACATCCTGCAGAATAAAATGTCAAGTTAAAGAAACATTCTTTCCTTTATTATTGAGTTTTAACAAGTGAACCATGCAGAGTCAGAGGAGGTAAACATATAGTAACATGTTTTTCAGATGAGTTCAAGTTTTTACTTTTAAATACAGATTTGAAGCAATGAGATGTACACTTCAGGTATACATAAACATACCATCCCTGAAACAGATAAATCATGCTACTATGTAACACATACATAGAGCTATATTTTTCAAGTATCATTCAAAAATGTGAAGTTAAAATGCAAGATTAAAAAGAACATTAGGTTCTGTACATTATCTGAACATTCAATTCTAAATTCCTGCCTTAGTTTTAGGTTGTCCCAAAAGAGTCTGTAGAATAAGAACGTGGATGTAGGTAATTTATTTGCGAGGTGAATCCCTGGAAGCACAGTGACGAGGCATGGGGAGTGAGATAGGGAAGGGAAAGCCACTGAGTTGGTTAATGATCTGGGCTACTGAAGATCAGTTGTGCCAGGGATTCTCTGAGAAACTCTGTAGCATGTACCGCAGAACTGCTCACCTGGTGGATGCCAGGCTGGTGCATTTATTCACAGTATCCTGTCTCCCATTAGTTGAGGGTTGCTGCAAGGGAGGTTGCTGTAACTCCCTCACCCGTGTAGGCTTCCCTGGCCCAAAGGCTGACTAAGCTCTTCTGACTTCAGAGAAAGCCCTGGGCAGAAAAATGGTGAAACGTGCAGCCCAAGTTTATGACAGAAGATTGTCAGAGTGCTCAGAACTGTTCGTCATGGCTGTAGCTGGGAATCAGAGCTGGGACAACAGCATGTGTTGGGCCACCAAAAGCCTGTGCCTCAGATGCCAGGTCACCTACAAATGTTATCACTATGTTGCTTTGAATCAGGTCAC
The DNA here is from genome assembly GCA_004026885.1 of Lyroderma lyra. Taxonomy (NCBI): domain Eukaryota; kingdom Metazoa; phylum Chordata; class Mammalia; order Chiroptera; family Megadermatidae; genus Lyroderma; species Lyroderma lyra. The sequence goes on from PVJL010005314.1 coordinate 73,988, forward strand.
AGGATGGAAATTAAAGTAAGACTTTTCATAAATCTAAAGTTTTTGCACTTTAGAATATATTATTATTCCTAAAATTAAAAATAACAATCTGAAAACAATCTAATTTATAACAATAATTTATGTCGTTATATAGCCAATTCAATTTCCTTTCCAAATAACATTTTTTTTGGTGTGTGTATACTTTTTAGAAAAATTAATGTTTAAATTAGGAAAAAAAAGATAAATGTGAAGTTTAAACAAAAAGGAGCCAATGATTTCAAAAAGAAAAAATATCACCGAAATAGGTATTTCTTTTCTAAATAGGTATTTATGATAACTAATTCTCATATTATGTCTGCCGTACAGTTATTTAAATGGAAATGATGTAATTTGATCAGTTTCGTATTTTTTATCTCAATAAGAAACGATTAGTTTTGAATTAATTTCACATTTTCAACTGCTTACTTTGTCATTATGACCAAACACATTGTCTTAATTGTATATTTTACAAGGCCGTATATCATAGTGGTTAAAATTGTTCAGGCCTTGGGGTCACATACCTATGTTTGAATTCCCACTCTACAACTTACCAGCTGTGCAGAATGGTGAAAATGATACTTAGCAATATATCAGTCAGTAACTGATAATTCAGGATTAAATTACGTAATACATATGAAACCCTCAGAAAAGTGTCTATCTCATAACTGCTCAGTAATATTGGCAAGCATTATCATTATTGTTAATATTCTGCAAAAATTAGGAGGTAAAAGTCATAACAGCAAGTTTATGTATATATCCATGTATATATTTACATGGATATATACTATAAAGCAATACAGGAGAAAAAGAGTATATAATTGAGTAAAATATACACTCCCTGTTTAGTAGAAGAGGAGTCAATGGTTTCCAGATGGGAGGTGAAGTTCCAGCCGGGCCTTCTTCCTCTCTTACAGCAAGGATGCTATCCTATTACAGCTTACCTCACATGAGCAGTTACCCAAAAACAGTTCATCTGAGCATGCCAAATGCTAAGAAAAAAGATTAGTGAGCAGAGTAAGAATCGATGCATCAGGAACCTAAAAAACAGGGCTGAAATTGGATAGTAAGGGTGATTTACATTCACTCAAGATAAAATTAAAAGGAAATGCAAGAAGTTTATCTATTAATAGGAAAAGGCAGTAGCTGAGAATGGCAAAGTTGACATTGGTGACACAATGTGGTCAATGACCAAAAGTGTTGTACTGCAACAGCAGAGTCAGGTTGTGAATTGCTCAAAGTAAAGGAAAAAATATCATACTCATATAGCTATTAAAGGCAGAAGACATAAGGTAAAAAAACACCAATTAAAAGATTTAAAAAATTAAAAAATTCCAGTAGGAAAATATGTTGGTCATGCAATGGCAGATTGACATAGAAAGTTATGTTAGCACTATTAATAAGTAGATTAAATAAGTAAATTCATAAACTAATAAAATTGTCTAAAATAGGATAAAGTAATACAAATGAATAGACTTAAACCACTGGGCATACCCATAGGAAACCAAATTTATGTTCAATCTGGGTTAAATTTGTTAATGCATATTGGTACAATAAATTAAGTTATTGTGGGGATCTAATGGGCACCAAATAGACAGTAGAGGCCCATTTTTAATTCTTCAAAGTTATCTAATTTTGAATTTAAAAGTAGAATAGAGAAAGACACTTATTTGAGATTCTGTAATTTCGGCTCTAAAAGAAACAATCATTTTAAGATGAAAATTAAGGTCACCTTAAAGAATAACTTTCACCAATTAATCCCAACACACTATTGAATTTCTAATAAAGTTTGGTTTAAAATAGGTAGACACACAAAAATTATATCTTGAAGATAAATTTGTGTATCACAATGGAAAATAAAGTATATTTCCCCCCCTAGTTTTTCCAAGGGGTTTTTAAAACTCTTTTCATATCAAGACATAGTGTTCTTACAACACAGGTTTTCACAATATGCACCTGAGCAAAAATGTTCCTGTAAAACTAACCAATACATTTTAGAAAAGTCAAAGATGACCGGCTCCTCATGTCTGTTTTGCTCTGTAATTTTATATGGAGGGCCAGTAATTCATGGGTTATCTGATTTTCCTTTATCTGGGTATAGTCAGATGAGAACACAACTCAGTCTAGTGTTCCTTCCAGTCAGCTTGAACATTTATTAATTCAAAACTAATCTTTTTCATTTATACTTTCACCCACTTCTCTTTATCCTTACTATGATTATGCTGAAGGAAATCCCAGATATCATAGCATTTCATCTGTGTGTGTGTGTGTGTGTGTGTGTGTGTGTGTATGTGTATCTATAGATATATATCTGTATCTATCTATTTATATATATATATCAGTAAGTGAAGATACTCTGTTTCTTTTTAAATATAACCACAATACAATATTACAACTAAAAATAATTCCTCCATATCATCAACTATCTTGTCAATTCTCACATTAAAATTTGGTGAGATATAACAAACTATATTTTAGCAAATAGTACAATAAATGGTCAAAGCAAAATCAACACCTAATCTATATATGTACCTTAATTTTTAAAACATATTGGGCAATTAACTGAACATTGTTTTCATATGAATTATCTGGTAAAGTTCTTGAGTATCCAATATTTTTTTATTTAAAAATCTCCATTAAGCAATACAGAAAGATTTGACTTAAAGATTTGTACTCACCAATGAGTTATCTTCAGCATGTTCAATTTTTCCTGTAAATAATCACCTTAACTTATATATTACATATACGTTCAAACTACAAATGGATGATGCTACTTCTATGCCTGCCACACACAAGTGCATGACGTCGTTCACGATATACTGCTGCTTCATTTTCTATTATGTACTGCTTCATGTTCCAATAACTACTTTATCTTTGGTAGCAATGAATAGATAGGGCCCTAGACTACTTTTAAAAATGGCTTTTAAATCAATCATTCACCCTTTGTAAAATTTAAAGGGTTAGCTAATTCACTTCAACTTAAATTCAACAAATACACATGATGTGGTACGTACTGCGATGTTAGCAGTTACAAGAGAGACATGATCTCCCCTCTGATCAAGTTTATAATCTAAGTTAGTTATAATCTAAGTTAGAAAAACTGTAAAAATATGCTGAAGCAATGCCCATGTAATCTATTTCTGAAATTAGAAAATGTGATATTTAAAACCATGTCTAACGGCATTTTTTCACACATGGAAAATACAATTTTACTAAGAAATACATGAGGAGATGCATAAAGCTTTACCTATAGAAGCCTACTTAATTAACATTAATGGGACAAAAATGATCAAGTTATGTTTTTTTTTCAGGATAAGATCTTCATTACTTTTTACGTTAAATAACAGCTGTGTATAAAGCCGGTTAAAGAACTTGTAATTAAACATAAAGTCATTAAGATGAAACATCAAATCCATGTTTTATTATGAGATAGTGTTCTTTTTTAGAAGTTCATGATTACCACTGTTAATATATAGAGAAGTGAGACTGGAAAAAAAAAAAAGAAGAAAAACGACAGAAAGGACACTAAGTTCAAAGAGGAAATATAAATTGTCAATGCTAAATCCATTTTAAACTGTTCTCTATCTTTAGAAAAATATTTGTTCCAAGCTGAAAGACCTATTATATATGCAATGGGATTGCAACTTAGCTTACAATTAAGGTTGGGTCAAAAGTCTAAACCAGAAATTCAAAATATACTTAAATAGTTGACCTGAATGAGGAAAAAAGTCTCCAGCTAAGTGAAAGCAAGCTGTATGTTTGAAAGTTCTCAGGAGACATAATTACTGTCCCCCATTCTTTTAGGAAACATAATTCAGCACAGGCTTAAAAGGAAGTTTTAAACAAGCTAGATTCTAAAAGGATATTATAGTCTTTCATTAAATATTCACTTATTTAGGTAAGTAAATGCTAAATGACATATGAGGGCTGTCCGGGAAGTATCCAGACATGTAATACGAAAAAGAGAGGCATTTATGTGTGGATTTTTTCAGACAGCCCTTGTATATATATCAAATTGTATCAACAAAAAGAAGCAATTAAACAGTATATGATATAAGCCATTGCATAATATTTTCCTACATGTGGATCATGGTCTAAATTCTAAATGAAATAAAATGTAGGTTACTGGAGTACATAATTTTGTTCTGAACTTTATTTAGTTACAAATAAGATGGAAACTCTTTATTTATGTCTTATGCCACAGGTAAACAGTGTGCAAAAATATAAGCAGATACTATTTCCTATCTTATTTCAAACAGAACTTGAACTACCTTTGGATCCAGAACAGGGGAATTACTTTTAAAACTGCAAAGAATCTTTATTTCTTTGCCTTCAGTAAAATATTAGGAAAAAAGCCACTTTTTTTACATGTTTGAATTAACAATGCATAAACTCACACATGCATATGAAAAAATCAACAGAGATTATCAAATATGTAGCTGCAAAGTATACTAGATAGTATTGGTTTAATAAGGATATATTCTTGATGTAATATGGCATAAAACATACTGCAAATATTCATTGCAAAAATACTGTCACTCAAATAACATAACAATTTAAACATTTTTTCGTAATTATTGTAGCCATTTCCTAATTGATATTATTAAATATTAACATTGTTTAATAATATTATTATTAAATATTAGCTATTTTCTAACATTTGAGACTAACTTACTTTTAGGAGGTTTTGCATTAATCATTAATTCTCCTTGAGAAAATTTTTTTTTCTATTCTGTCCACAACTACTGCTTCCAAGGATTTAAATTCCTCATCCCACTTTTAATATAGTGAAAAGGCCAAATATAACAATAAAAGCATTACATTAAAAAATTCTTCTGTTTTCTTACAAAAATTCTGTATTTGCAACAAATTGGGAAGTTCCCCCTACTTTTAACATGTAAGTAAAATTGCGTCCTTAGATTTTAAACTAACATATTTTAAAAAGATTATTACCTAATGGAAGAAAATCATAACTATAGTTATTTATTGTAAATATCTTAAATTTATTGAATTTAATCTTCAAAACTACTTTATGAGGTGCTATTAATATCATAGTCATTAAACCTGAGGCATAATCTGCTACTGTAAGACACATCTTAATTTCTATGATGTTAAAATATGGAAAGAACATGCATCTTAGAATCAGTAAAGCTGTATTTTCATTCCTACTTTATAGATAAACTGAGACAAGATTAGAAAATTTGCTCAAGTTCATTCAACATGAAAGTGGAAGGCAGCCTGACTCACTTTCTATTTCTCGGTATAGAGTAATAAAATTTTTCTAAATTAACTGGTATCCAGAAACCTTACAAAACTCAGCATTAATTCTAAGAATATGTTTGTACATTTGTTTTTCAAATTCTATTTATATAGTTATAATCTGCAAATAATGATAGTTTATTTCTTCCTTTCCTAATTTATACGTTTATTTATTTCTCTTGTCTTCCGCACTGGTTGAACAGAAATAGTGATTTCAGGTATTCTTATCTTGTCCTTAAGCTCAAATGAAAAGATCCCATTATTTTACATTAAGTATGATGTTTGCTACATTTATTGCAGATGATCCTATGTTATTGTCTGTGTTATTCTGTTAATAAAGTGAATTCATTGACTGATTTCAGATGTTAAATGTGCCTTGCATCCCTAGAATAATTCAACTTGCTCATGATGTAGTATTCTTTTTCTATATCCTAGGTTTAATTTGATACTTTCTTTAGGACTTTTAAATCTATGTTTATGAATGAGATTTACAATTTTCCTATTTCTTAATGTCATATCAGATTTTATTTTCAAGCATATTTTTTAAAACTAGAATTAAGAGTCTAATGTAAATATAGATTGAACACATATCAAATATCAGTACAGATTGATTTAATTCATTGAGTAAAGCTGGTCCAAAAGAATATGAATGGTGATAAAGATATAATGAAAGAATTCTGGAATAAAACTGAGGGACAGACATACAAAACTAGTTAATATCCTATACGGCAATAAAATGGTAACTTTTGGCATTATCTTTTCTACTTTGCAGAAATAATTCACATCCCTTCTGAGCAAAATCTACATGTTAATAACTTCATAGAGTCTAGGCCTTAATCAGTAAACAGTCAGTGAAATAAAAGTTTATATTCTGTAGAATTATATATATCCTGAGTGGGCTTCTTCAACAATACTCCAGAATAACATTGAAAGGACATGCAATCAGTAAACCTTTCCAAAACATTTTCTACAGAAATGTCGGTTATACTTTCTAACCTTATAAATGAGTCCCTTCTTCTGTTTTCATGAGTTTCTGTAAAATTGGCAATTTTCACCTGTTATGTAAAGCCATTTAGGCCTGAAAGTGTGTGAAGGCTTTTAGCAATAAGTTTATTTATAATATACAGGACTATTCAGATTTCCCATATTTTTCTGGTACCAAAGTTTCTAAGGAATTTTGCCATTTCATCAAGGTTTTCAAGTTCACTAGCACCAAGTGGTTGGCAATATCCTCTTTATGTTTTTAACATCTGAAGGAACCATAATAATGTCTTCCTTTTAAGATTTCTGGTATTATTTGTGCCTTATCTTTCTACCTCAGTCAGTGTTGCCTGGGATTAAGTGTATCAATTTCTAGGGACCAACTGTTGGCTTTGGTGACCTCTCTATCTTATATTTACATTCTATTTAATAATTTCTTTTTTAACTTTATTATTTCTTTCTTTGTTTCTTGGGGTTAAATTGCTATTCTTTGACTTTTTATGATGATTCTTGAACTCATCAATTTTGAGCCATTCTCCTTATATATGTTTGAGTCTATAAATTTAATTGGAAATTCTGCTTTAATGTTATTTCATGACTTTGACATATCAAAGTTTTCATTAGCAACTTGTTAGAACAATTATTAATTTACCTTGGGATTTATTATTTATGCCATGGATTATTCAGAAATTTATTGTTTAACTTCCACATATTTGAAGATTTTCTAGCTATCTTCTTTTTATTGCGGTAAAAAATACATGTAACATAAAGCATACCATCTTTACCATTTTTAAATATATAATAGTGTTAACCAAATAAATCTTGCTGTGCAATAGATCTCTAAAACTTTTTCATCTTGCAAAACTGAAACTTTATACTCATTGAACAACTCCTCCCCCTGCCCCAGTCCCTGTAAACCAACATTTTACTTTCTAAGAGTATGAGTACTTCAGATCCTTCAAATAAGTAAAATAATGCACCATATGTCTTTTTGTGACTAGCTTATTTCACATTGTATAATGTCCTCAAGGTTCACCCATGTTGTTGCTTATAATCAGACTTCCTTCCTTCTACAGCTGAATAATATTCCAATGTATGCATAGTGTACTTGTTGTTAACTGATCATCCACTGATGAACATGTAGATTGTTTCCACTACTCAGCTGCAATACAGGTGGAAATGCAAATTTATCTTTAAGTTCCTGATTTTAATTATTTTGGCTAAATATCTTGAAGTAGGATTGCTGGGTCATAAAGTAGTTTTATTTTTAATTTTTAGAGGAACTTCCATACTATTTTCCATAGTGGGTGCACCAATTTGCAATCCCACCAACAGTGTACAAGGATTCCCTTTTTCTCCACTTCTCACCAACACTTGGTATTTTTTTCTGTTTTTTGATAGTGGTCACTCTAATGGATATGAAGTGACATCTCATTGTGGTTTGTATTTGCATATTGTGATGATTAGGGGTGCTGAATATCTTTTCATATACCTGTTCACCATTTGTAGATTTTTCTTTGGAGAAATGTCTACTTGAGTCCCTTGCCCATTTTTAAGTTGGATTTTTTTGTTGTTGTTATTGAGTTGTATAAATTCTTTGTAAATTCTTGATACTAATATCGTTTGCAAATATTTTCTCCCATTCTGTACATTGCCTTTTCATTCAATTCATTAATTCCATCGTTGTGCAGAGTTTTAAAGTTTAATGTAGTCCCGTTCATCTATCCTTGTTTTTGTTGCTTGTGCTTTAGGTGTCGTATCCAAGGTCATGAAGATTTTTCCAATGTTTTATTCTAGTTTTATAGTTTCAGTCAGATGTTTATGTATTTAATTCATTTCGAGTTAATTTTTATATATGGTGTAAAGGTGTGTGTGTGTGTGTGTGTGTGTGTGTGTGTGTGTGAGAATAGCCAGTTTTCCCAGAATCATTTGTTGAAAATATCATGCTTTTCCCATGTGTAGTCTGGGGACATTTGTCAATCATTTGACCATAGACACGAAGATTTATTTCTGGTGTCTCTCTTCTGTTTCACTTGTCAATATGTCTGTCTTTATGTTACTATCATACTATTTTAATTACTATATATATGTATTATGTTTTGAAATAAAGTGTGAAGCCTTCACCATTGTTTTTCTGTTTCAAAATTGCTTTAGTTACTTGAAGTCCTTTGAGATTCCATATAAAATTAAGAATGGGCTTTATTATTTCTGCAAAACAAATCTCATTGGGTTTTGATAGGGATGGCATTGAATCTGTGGATTGCTCTAGGTAGTATAGATCATTTAACATTAAGTTTTCCTATGAACATGAGTTGTCTTTTCATTTATTTGTGTCTTTAATATTTTTTCAGTGATTTTTTATAGTTCTCAGTCTTTGAGCTTTTTGGTTATGTTCATTCCTAAGTATTTTATACTTTTTGAGGTTATTGAAAATAGGACTTAATTTTCTTAATTTCCTTTTCAGATTGTTTAGGTATATAGAAATGCAACTCTTCTTGTGTGATAATTATCTATACAGCAACTTTGCTGAATTTGTTCATTAGTTCTAACCATTTGTGTGTGTGTGTAATCCTTAAAGTTTTCTGCATAGAAGATCATGTCATCTGTTAATAAAATTTTTTTAAATTTATTTTTATTGTTAGACTTATTGGGGTGACATCTGTTAGCAAGGATTACATAGATTTCAGTCATACAATCCTACAGTGCATTGTCAACTTTTGTATAGTAAGTTCACCATCTAATGTGAGTTCTTCTTCCATCACCATATATTTAGCTCTCCCTCCCTCCTCTCCCACCCACTCCCCTTTCTCCCCTCCCCTCCCCACTCATTCCCAAGTAAACATTAAACAATTGATTGTGTCCATGGGTTATTTGTTTGTTTGTTCATTTTTTTCTTTCTTGCTTTCAGTTTTATATTCTGCATATGAGTGAAGTCATACAGTTTTTTGTTTTTTTCTGTCGGCTTATTTTGCTAAGCATGATGATCTCCAGGTCCATCCATAATGTTGCAAATGGCAGTATTTTATCTTTTCTTACAGCTGAGTAATATTCCATTGTGTGTATGTACCACAGCTTCTTTATCCAGTCATCTGTCGCAGGAGACTTTTGTTGTGCCACTGTGAACAGCGCTGCAATGAACATTGGGGTATGTAAGTCTACGAACAAAGGTTTTCAAGTTTTTTGAGTAGATCCCTACAAAGGGGATTGCTGAGTCATATGGTAACTCCATTCCCCATTTTCTGAGGAACCTCCACACTGTCTCCCACAGTGGTTGTAACAACTTGCACTCCCACCAGCAGTGTGAGAGAGTTCCTTTCTCTCCACATCCTCTCCAGCACTTGTTATTCCTTGTCTTGTGGATAACAGCCATTCTAACAGGTGTGAGGTGGTATCTCATTGTGCTTTTGATTTGCATTTCCCTGATAGCTAATGAGGATGAGCATGTTTTCGTATGTTTGCTGGCCATTTGTATTTCTTCGTGGGAGAAGTATCTGTTTAGTTCTTCTGCCCATTTTTAAATTGGGTTCTTTGTTTTTTTGTTGTTGTTAAGTCTTATTAGTTCTTTATATATTTTAGATATTAGACCCTTATCTGATGCGTTATTTGCAAGTATTTTCTCCCATTCAGTTGGCTGTCTCTTTGCCTTGTTGATGGTTTCTTTTGCTGGACAGAAGCTTTTTAGTTTGATATAGTCCCATTAATTTATTTTTGCTTTTACTTCCCTTGCCTTTGATGTCAGGGTCATGAGGTCCTCCTTGAGCCCTAGGTCTGTAAGTTTAGTACCGATGTTTTTTTCTATACAGTTTATTGTTGCAGGTCTTATATGAAGGTCTTTAATCCATTTTGAGTTAATTTTTGTATATGGAGAGAGTTCACAGCTCAGGTTCATTCTTTTGCATATGTTTTTCCAGCTCTCCCAGCACCACCTACTAAAGAGGCTGTCTTTTCCCCATTGCGTGTTTTTTGCTCCTTTATAAAAAATTATTTGTTCATAAATTTGTGGATTTATTTCTGGGTTTTCAGTTCTGTTCCATTGGTTTATGTTTCTGTTTTTCTGCCAATACCAAGCTGTTTTGACTATTGATGCTTTGTAATATAAACTGAAGTCAGCGAGTATAATGCCACCAGGCTTATTCCTTTTATGTAGCATTGCTTTGGCAATTTGAGGTCCTTTATGGTTCCACATAAATCTGATAATTCTTTTATCTATTTTGTGAAAATATGATTGTGGGATTTTGATGGGTATTGCATTAAATGTGTAGATTGCTTTGGGCAGAACGGCCATTTTAACAATGTTAAGTCTTCCTATCCATGAACAGGGGATATTTTTCCATTTCTTAATGTCTGCTTCAATTTCTTTCAAAAGTGTCTTATAATTTTCCATGTATAAGTCTGTCACATTCCTTGTTAATTCCCAGGTATTTCATTCTTTTTGTTGTGATAGCAAAAGGAACTGACTCCCTCAATTCTTTTTCTGAGGATTCGTTGTTTGTATATAGGAATGCTGTTGATTTTTGTAGGTTAATTTTGTATCCTGCGTCTTTACTGTATTCATTTATTGTTTCTAATAGTTTCCTGGTAGAATCTATGGAATTTTTTATATAAAGGATCATGTCATCTGCAAAGAGTGACAATTTGTCCTCTTCTTTCCCAATTTGGATACCTTTAATTCCTTTCCCTTGCCTGACTGCTGTGGCTAGAACTTCCAGTGGTGACAGGGGCCATCCCTGTCTTGTTCCTGATTTTAGGGGAATAGGTTTCAGCTTTTCCCCATTCAGTAAGATGTTAGCCAAGGGTTTGTCATATACGGGCTTTATTATGTTGAGAAACTTGCCTTCTATACCTATTTTATTGAGGGTTTTGATAATAAATGGATGTTGTATCTTGTCAAAAGCTTTTCCTGCGTCAATTGATATGACCATATGGTCTTTATCTTTTATTTTGTTTATGTGGTGTATCACATTGATTGATTTTCGTATGTTGAACCATCCTTGTGCTCCCAGGATGAATCCCACTTGATCATGATGTATAATCTTTTGGATGTATTGTTGTATTCTATTTGCTAATATTTTGTTTAGGATTTTTGCATCTGTGTTCATCAGAGATATTGGTCTATAGTTTTCTTTTTTTGTGTTGTCTTTCCAGGCTTTGTTATTAGGGTAATGTTGGCCTCATAGAATGAGTTAGGAAGTATTGCTTCCTCTTCAATTTTTTGGAAGAGTCTGAGGAGGATAGGCATTAATTCTTCTTTGAAGGCTTGGTAGAGCTCATTGGTGAGACCCTCTGGTCCAGGGTTTTTGCCTTTAGGGAGATTATGGATAGTCATTTCAAACTCTTTGCTATTGATTGGTCTGTTTAGATTATACATTTCTTCTTGGTTCAGTCTAGGTAGGCAATAAGTTTCTAGAAACTTGTCTATTTCTTCTAGGTTGTTAAATTTAGTGGCATAAAGTCCTTCATAATATTTTCTTATAATCCTTTGTATTTCTGTGGTATTAGTGGTAATTTTTCCCCTTTCATTTCTAATTTTGGATATTTGTGTCTTTTCCTTTTGTCCTTTGATTAGTCTAGCCAGGGGTCTGTCAATTTTGTTGACTTTCTCAAAGAACCAGCTTTTTGTAATATTAATTTTTTCTATTGTCTTTCTGTTCTCTAATTGGTTTAGCTCTGCTTTAATTTTTATTATTTCTTTCCTTCTGCTGACTTTGGGTTTTGTCTGCTCTTCATTTTCTAGTTCTTTAAGATGGGATGTTAAAATGTTTACTTGTGATTTTTGTTGTTTCTTAAGATAGGCCTGTAATGATATAAATTTCTCTCTTACTACCGCTTTCGCTGTGTCCCAATAATTCTGATAGGTTGTATTTTCATTGTCATTAGTTTCTATATATTTTTAATCTCTTATTTGTTCCTTTATCCAGTCATTTTTAAAATAAAATGTTGTTTAATCTCCATGTATATGTGTTTTTTTCTTTCCTTTTATAGTGGATCTAAAATTTCAAAGCTTGGTGGTCCGAGAATACATTTGGCATGATTTCGATCTTCTTGAATTTTCTGAGGCTACTTTTATGTCCCAGCATATGGTCTATTCTTGGGAATGTTCCATGTGCACTAGAAAATAAGGTATAGTCTCTTTTTGCTGGATGAAGTGTTCTGTAAATGTCAATTATGTCCAATTGCTGTAAAGCGTCATTTAGAGCTGATATTTCCTTATTTATTTTCTGTTTGGATGATCTGTCCATGGCTGTTAAGTCTCCCATAATGATTGTGTTTTTGTCAGTTTCTCCTTTCAGATCTGTTAGTAGTTGCTTTGTATATTTTGGTGCTTCCTGGTTGGGAGCATATATATTAATTAGTGTGAAATCTTGTTGTTGTATTGTCCCTTTTATCATTATGTAATGTCCATCTTTGTCTCTTGCTATCTTTTTTAACCTTAAGTTTATTTCATCAGATACCAGTGTGGCAACTCCTGTTTTTCTCTGGTTACCATTTGGAGTATTATTTCCCATTCTTTCACTCTGAGTCTGTGTTTGTCCTTAGGGCTGAGGTGTGCTTCTTGGAGATAGCATATAGATGGGTTTTGTTTTTTAATCCAGTCTGCTACTCTGTGTCTTTTTATTGGTGAGTTCAGTCCATTAACATTTAGAGTGATGATCTATATGTGAGGATTTCCTGTGGCCATTACTTATTTGTTTGTTTTTGTTTTATTTTTGTTTCTTTCTTGTTACCCCAACTCTATTCTATTTGTCCTGATGTTTCATTTCAGGTCCAAGGGCCTCCTTCAGTATTTCTTGAAGTGTCGGCCTTGTGCTGGTGAATTCCCTCAGCTTCTGTGTGTCTGAGAAGGTCTTTATTCCACCTTCATATCTGAAAGATAATTTTGCTGGATAATTTATTCTTGGCTGGAAGTTTCTCTCTTTTTTAAAGTTTTGAATATTTGATTCCACTCCCTCCTGGCTTGCAGAGTTTCTGCTGAGAAGTCTGATGCCAGCCTGATGGATATTCCTCTAAAGGTTATATTTCTTTTTTCCCTGGCTGCCTTGAGAATTGTCTCTTTGTCTTTAGTTTTGGACATCTTTAGTACCATGTGTCTTGGAGAAGATCTGCTAGGGCACAGGTATCTAGGGGACCTGTTTTCTTCTTGAATTTGGTGTTCCAGATCTTTCCATAGGTTTGGAAAGTTCTCATCTACTATTTGTTCGAGTATGTTCTCTATAGGGTTCTTTGCTCCTTCTTCTAATCCTATTATTCTGATGTTGTTTTGTCTCATGGAGTCAGATAGTTCTTGCAGAGTTCTTTCAATCCTTTTGGTTCTATATTCCCTCTCTTCCTCTTTTTGAGATGTTTCCATGTTCTAATCTTTGATATCACTAATTCTTTCCTCCATCTGGTTGGCCCTGTTTCCTATGGCAGTTATTTCATTTCTCACTTCTTTTATTGTATTATTTATCTCTCGAATTTCCATCTTGATCTTCCTAATGTTTTGAATTTGTTAAATTGTTACTTTTGTTCACGGATTTCGTTTTTTAGGTTGTTCATTTCAGCTATGGTGTTCTGCCAGTATGTTTTCATTTCTCTCAGAGTCTTTAGAATGACTAATTTAAATTCTCTGTCACTTATTTCAGCAAATTCTATGTCTAGAAGCTGTCTTCTGAATAAATATCATGTTCTTTCTGATAAATTTTATTTTTTAAGGAATTCATCCTGTCTGCTGGGTTCTTCCTCTTTGACATGAGGGTGTTATGTTCAGCATAGCCCAGGAGCCCTGATTAGTATTTTTGTGGTGTCTTGCTGTAGGGCAGTCACTAGATGGGACTGGGGGCTAAGTTTTGGGAGAGAGGAGTTATTTCTTATCTCTGGTCTCCTGCTACGTTTGGAGGGGGCGTGCATCTATCAAGGGTCCCTCCACTTCTTGCAGTTAGTTAGTTGGTTGGGAATGCTGTAGGAGAGGCAAGAGGCCAACAAAAAGCATGCTGGGGCAGCTTCACCTCCTTCCCTATGCTGAAAAAGGTGCATGATGTGTGCTCTTGCTGGCTGGGGCAAATGCTATCAAATCCACCTTTCTTCCCGGGCCTGCTCCAGCAACCAGCCATTCAGGGCAGAGTCTGCAGGCTCACACTTCTTGTAGGCCCCAGGGGTGCATGCACAAGCACACACACCACAAGTCCAAAGCTGTGGGCCTGACGTCACAGGTCATGTGAAGGCAGCCAGCTTGCCTCTGCAGTGGGCCGGGAACAGGAACCATGGCCTTGCATAAGAGCTGTGCACACACGTGCTGTGGTCATGAGTGTGCCAGGAGCCGAGGTACTGTCTCTGGGGACCCACGTCAGCCTGCAGTTCAGAGTCCTCGCTCAGCCCTCTTGCTACTCAAAAGTTTCAGAGGTTGGCTTCCAAGCTCTGTCCCCAACACACTGCTCTAAGTTCTGGCTCACCCACAGTCTCCCACCATTCTGCCACTTGTCGCCTCTTGGCCTCCCGCCTCCTGTGCACTGTGCTGTTCCTGGATAGTCAGCAGCAATAGGGTCCTGTTGTGATCCGTCTCTGCTCCCTCCCCTCTCTCCCACTCGCCCCCTTCTCTCCAACCTTCAGGTGTTCCTTTGTGATGCGTGGATTTCTTATCTGTCCTTGTGTCTGTCACTCTGGGTTCTCTTTCTTGGCTCCTGGATGGCCTTAATATTGTGTTTTCTGGTAGAGGCTTTAGGGACCTCCTTTCCAGTCACCATCTTGCCCTCCCTCCTGTTAATAAAATTTAGTTTTACTGCTTCCTTTCTGATTTGGACATCTTTTATTTATTCTTATTTAATTGCTTTTGCTAGGACTTCTTATATAGAAATAGTGAAATAGGGCATCCTTCAATTGTTCCTAATCTTAGGGGGGAACTGGGCAGTTTTCCACCATGAGTATCATCATAGCTGTGGGCTTTCATCTGTAGATTTTATTACGTTGAGGTAATATCCTTCTATTCTGTTTGTTAGATGATTTCATCACAAAAGTGTGGTAATTTTTGTCAAACGTTTTTTCTACATCAGTTGAGAAAATCATGTGGTTTTTGTCCTTCATTGTTGTTTTCCAAGTTCCTTGAGATGTAAAGATAGGTTAATTTGAGATTTTTCTTGTTTGTTTTTTTTTAATGTATTGAGTACTATAAATTTTCTTTTAGTACTGCTTTTGTTGCATTCCATTTCTGGTATGTTCTGTTTTCATTTTCATTTGCATCAAGATATTTTATAATTTCCTTTGTGTTTTTTTTTCTTTGACCCATCGATTGTTCAAAAGTGTGTTGTTTAATTTCAATATATTTGTGAATTTTTCAGTTTTCCTTTTGCTACTGATTTTCTAGCTTCATTCAATTGTGGTGGGGAAAAAAATATTTGGTATGATTTTAATTTTCTTAAATTTGTTAAGACTTATTTTGTGTTCTAACAAGTGCTTTATCCTGGAAAACATTCTTTGTGTGCTTAAGAAGAACATGTTTGCTGCTGCTGTTAGGTGGAGTGTCATTTTTTTATGTCTATTAGGTCCAATTAGTCTACAGTACTGTCTGTTCAAGCTATTTTCTTACTGATTTTTGCTCTGATTGATCTATACATTATTGAAAATGGGATACTGAAATCTCTACCATTATTGTGTAACCATCTATTTCTCACTTCAATTTTGTTAATGTTTGCTTCATGTATTTTATTGCTTTGCTGTTAGGTGCACATATATTTAGTTATAGTTTCCTGATGAATTGACTCTTTTATCATTACATAACGTCCCTCTGTGTCTCCTGTGAATTTCTGACTTAGACTCCAAGTAGCTGATACAAGGTATGGCCACCAGTGCTCTCTTTTGGTTACTATTTTCATGGTTTATCATTTTCCATCCACTGATGTTCAGCCTATGTATGCTCTTATACTTAAAGTGAGTCTCTTACAGATAGCATAGAGTTGTATGTTTGTTTGTTTTTTTCCATTCAACCACTTTATGTCTTTTGATAGGGGAATTTAAACTATATTTAAAGTAATTACTGGTAGAGAAGGACTTATCATTGTCATTTTTTAAAATTGCTTCTTTATGCATTCTAGTTATTCTGTCACTCTTTCCTCTCTTATAGCTCTCCTTTGTGTTTGGTTGACTTTTTTGCAGTGACATTTGATTCCTTTTTCATTTTCTTTTGTGCATCTTTTATAGCTATTTTCTTTGTGACTACCATAGGGAGTATATACACATCTTATAGTTATAGAAATCCATTTTAAACTAATAACATCAATCACATGTAAAACTCTATTCAATTACACTCTCCCTTCCCAATTTATTAGTGATCACAATTGTATCTTTGTATATTTTGTATCCTTCAACATAGTTTTATAGTTAAAGCTTTTTTATATTTGTAAAGTTCTATACAAAAATTAAAAGTAACTTACATACCACCATTACAGTATTAGAAGATTCTGCATATGTCTACATATTTATCTTTATCAGAGCTTTACATTTTTGTGTCCTTTAGTGTTGCTGCCTAGTGTCCCTTTTCTAAAACTTGAAGAACTCCCTTGAGCGATACTTGTAAGAGAGGTCAGAAGAAAATATTCAAGAAGGCAAGTCCAGCAGTAATGAAGTCCCTCAGCTTTTGTTTAACTAGGAAGGTCTTTATTTCTCCTTCTGTTCACTTTGTTTGTATGTTTAACTTTTTCCTTAATAAAATGTTAATATAAAAAAATAAATTGAAGAAATTTTCAAATAAAAACTAAATACAATTATTACTAGCAGACCCACATGAAAGGATACTGAAGAACATTAAGGCCTTAACATGAATATTATTACCTAATTAAATATTTATTTATTTGTTGAGGATAAATATTATTTTTATTTTTTTATTTTATTTTATTTTATTTTTTGCTTTTTGGTACATGGGTAGCTCCCTGACTGGGAATCGAACCCAGGCCGCAGTTCTGACAGCGCCAATGCCAAAGCCTTAAGCGACTACACCATCAGGGACCTCCCCTATTTTTATTTTTGAAGGATATTTTTGCTGGGTATAGAATTCTAAGATGACAGCTAATTTCTTTTAGTACTACCAAAGATGTGATTCCATTGTTTTAGCTCCTTTTTCTTCTGTTGAAAAGTTAGGCATCATTCTAATAGTTGCTTCTTTGAAGGTATCCTGTCTTTAACACATCTTGACTATTTTCAGTTTTTTCTTTTGGCTTTTGTTTTCAGCAATTTTATCATTATATGCCTAAATGTAGATATCTTTTTATTTCAATCACGGTTCCTAAGACTTATTGAATCTCTATCTTGGTGTGTTTCATCAATTTTGGAAAATCCTCAGCCATTAGCCTTGTAAATATTACACCTTTCATATTATCCCTACTCTCTTTTTTTTTTGACAATCCTATTACATGTGCTTTATCTCTTTCTCACTGTTTCTATTTCTCTTAACTTCTAATGTACACTTTCTATCTTTGTTTTTGTCCATGTTTCATTGTGAATATTTTCTTTTGACCTCTCTTCCAATTACTGAATCACTGTATCTACAGGTATCTATTTCACAAGAGCCTTACCCTTTCAGTACCCTACTCCGAACACTACAGTTCACCACCACTACCTGCCAGCTGACCAGAAGGACTAGGCTTACTATCCTCAATCTGGGTTTAAATCTGACACCAAAGAAGCCCAGGAATCTCCTATCATGCTTATTCCACAAAATCCAAACCCCATTTCAGTAGCCAGTGAGGCAACTTCCCGATCATCCCCTCTGTTTTATATATTTGATTAGTTTGTCTGTCTTATTTTATAAAATAAAAGCTCCATGAAGAAAATAATTTTTGGATGTTCAATTTACTATTGTATCACTATTGTTTGAAAAGTGCCAGGTATATAGGTGTAAATACTCAGTAAATAATGTTAAATGAATAAGCAGTATGCCACATCACATCTCTTTTAGAAGAAATCACCAAAATGAAAACACATATTAGAAACTTTATTTTTCACAATCACAACCACAACAACAACAAAAGCTATATGGGGAAATATAACGACTACGTACATATTGAAGAAAAAAAGACACAGTGTTCAAAAGTAGAGAAGAAAATTAATTAATTGGTTATATTTATCATCATTCCCCAAACTTATAAGTCTACCACAGATTTTGGGTTTAAAATCACTCTTCCACTGACTAATTTGATTCCTGACTTCCTGACACCATGGTACATTGTTTCTACTACTGAAATCCATGCATTAGAGACAGAAATTAATCAAGTAGCTCTTTAAATATAGGTAAATCTGATGCTTGATTAATTAACCTGCTCCAATGATCAATTGTAGCATCAGTAACCCAGTGGTACCTAAGGAAAAAATCCATCTGAATCCATATTTACATCATCGAGGTTTATAGAATTAGGTTTTTAAATCTGCTAAATGTCTTGATCCCTCATACAAAATCAGTTTTCTCTCATTAGCCTGAGGGTAAAGATTGGGAGGGGTAGGATGAGGAAGGAGAGTTGTGTTCAACCAAAGATAAAGTCATCCTTTATCTTCGTCCTTCCTTTGTCCCTTCTGTAAGAAAATATTTTTGAGGTGGCATGAAGACAGTGGCAGCATCTCTCCATGACATGGATCTTCAAATTAATACATGTTGTTATGATTGGTGAGAGAAAATTCTTACGCACAACATATTCTAGAGACCTGTCATCCAAATCTTTCTAGTCATTACACACACACACACACACACACACACACACTCACACACACGCAGTATTATTTTTGCTGTAGGATTCTCTGCTTTGACTTTACTATAGGATCAACTAGATTGCAACCCACATTGCAGATACTGTTTTCACTTGAGTTCTATGTAAAGTTTTAAGGAGCCCTAGTATGTCTCTTTTTACTTAACTATTAAAATGTTGTAGAATAACATTTAAATATTAGTCTAGCATTAGAACTCAGTATATAACCAACCTCACCTCAATTTTCTAATCAAATCTAATTTTCTAATCTAATTTTTAAATTAAAAAATGTATGTTGATTGTAAGAAGTCAGAAATTATAGCTATATAAAGAAGTAAGCATCTGTTTTCCCCCTTCATGCCCTCTTCTCCCAAAGAAACTAACATTATCAGTCTGATTATTATATGCCCATCTTTTATTATCCTCATTCAAATAAAAATAAATGTATAAGCTCCTTGCCTCCACCATTATGTTTTTAAAAAACAGGATTATATCTTATATATCACTTCTTACCTTGAATCAACATTATGGCCATAACTTCACATTAGCCATACTAGTGATATGTGTCACTGCATTCATAATGTTGGAAATAATGATTACCTAAAATAACTTAAATTGAAAACTATAATTAGAATTACACTGTAACTTGCCTATATTTATAGTGAATGCTATGTAGGACTAACATTATTTTTTTTTTTTAAAACAGACTAGGTATTTGTGAATTTAAGGGACAAATAAAAGCACAGAGATGGTTTAATGTTATACTGTTTTTCAAGATATTTGATATTTCTGAAGTAAAGCAAAATAAAATGAAAGAGCCAAGAATGCTATGAGAGAAATGATGCTTTAAAACTGACTACTTCTAAGAATGTGAGCTTTTATAATTATATAAAATATATAAGTGTTTCATGGGATTATTTCAACAAAAACCAAAATTAAGTGATAACAGAGTGCATTAGTAAAACTAGGGCTAAATTTCTGTGAACCATGTCTCTTTAAAAATGTGGTGGCTTTGCTAACAATTAATATGAAATATTATTTCCTATAAAGCTGTTTGAAAAATCTAAAACTGCTACATAAGGAAGAAAATGCTTCTGAATAGTTAAAAGTGAAAGTCTTGATTCTTCTGTAAAGGTTATGCATTTTAATATGATCTTTTGGCTGATTTATGTAAAGCTGTGTATTTTTTATTTTTTCAAGCCCATCACTGTAGTGATGTATGGTACGTCAAGTTTGCCATAAGCAATAAAGTCAGGGTCCCAAAAGAAATTTTAATATATTTCCCCATTTTTAACCTGGAGCTTTCCATTATTCAGTTATTTTGTTTGGGATCCCATGTTTAGTTGATATACTTTTTATACTCACATAAATAATTTAAGATTTTAATGTGAAGGTAAATTTTAAATAGATTAATTATTCAAGAGGAAAGCTTAAGGGTCATCACACATAAAGTGAAAATCTTTGTGATAACTTAAATTTTACACTAACAACCTTTCCAAAGTTGTATGCCTGGGGCATTTTTCTCCAACAAGAAGATAAAAGAAATATAGAGGATAAAGTGACTTTCATTAAATGATATGCAACATAAAATGGAAGCATATGTCTCTAAAATTCTGTTAAGAAGAAAAAAATGAAGCAGGAAAATAACAAATAATCAGTCAAATTAAAAAATCCTTATTGCAGAATGAATAGCTGTTACAAAGGGTATAAAGATAAAAAAAAGAGAGAAGTCCTTAAGGAATGTATAAGCTAGTAAACAGAATAAGTTAAGTCCTTAAACAACTGTAACATAAAGGTGATTTAGTTATTTGTCACAAGAAGGAAGAAGCAAAGTGTTAGGGCAGTTCATCTGGTGTGGCTAACTGTTGAATATGTGAATTGAATCTTGAATCATGGGTAAGATGTAAAGTTAAAAAACTGGAAGATGACAGGGAGAAGATATAATAAGTAAAAGCAAGGGAGGAGAGAAGAGGAAGGCATAGTAAGTGAGTATCCGCTGGTTCTCCATTACTAGAGCAAAGGATACATGTAGAGGAGTGCTGGAAGCAAGACTGAAAAAGGATGTTATGGCAACAGGTGAGACTTTCCTCAATTCATGGGTAAACATCTTGTTTATTTAGAAAACAATATAGAGCTATTATGGATTTTTGTGCAGAAAATAAAAACTAGAGAGAAAAACCAGTATGACACTGGACTAGAATATGGGGAGAATGAAAGCAAGGAGGACACTTAAAGAAGTTCCATCTTGTCCAAGAGTTTGGTCAGATAAAATTTTAACTAGAGATGGAATGGAGATGGAATGGTGTAAGAGGTATATAACAGAACTAACATATAAAGGGCTGGATAACCAACTGAATGTTCATGTAAAGGAAAGACATCTTTAAGAGATGATGCCAATATTCTATGCCTAAATTACTAGAAAGAAAAACAGTTGTATTAAATTAAAAAAAGAAAAAAAGGGGAAAAGTATAATTAGAGAGAAAATGCATTCAAGGTTTGTAGATAATGAACTTGATACACATTGGCAGTCATCTCCAGCAGCTAGTCAGAAATAAGGATCTAGAGTTAAGAAGGTAGAGTAGATATTAGTAAGAAAGACCAGAAAGAGAGTGACTTGAGAATGTCCTTCATGACAGTGAAAACTAAACTTGTGGGAAAGGCAAAATCCCGGAAAGAAAATATTGAAAGAAAAAGGAAGCCATAAAAAAAATCTTGAGGCATATATGCATTTTGAAGGTAATAAGCAGAGAAGTTATTGAAGAACATAAAAGAAATCTTGAGAAGTAAAGTCAGAGTAGTGGAATGATACACAACCATTATAGGTGAAATTTTCAAAGAGATAGTGGCCAATAGTATCAAGGAAAAAAAATAGGGATTATGAAGACTGAGAAAAGACCAACAGAAGTTCTTCACAGTAAATGAGGTCCAGCTAGATGGCAAATGTATCATAATGTGAATAGAAACTAAAGCAATTTAAGGAACAGATTTTCAGAGTGGTATTCAAGGTACTACATTCAAGATCTCACTATTATTTGGGGTAGAGTGTTAATTTGTTAATATGAGTTTGAAATGACAATATGATTCTGATAAAACATGTGTAAGAGTTCCTATCATCTTTGCCCTCTAGCATTTGTTTATCTTTGTTTTGTTAATTACACTTTATTTTTCCTCCAGAGACTCCCCTTCTCTACTATTTCAACAGGCTTAGGAGTAAAGTGGGTGACTTGACCAAAGCTTTGTTCAAGCCTTTGTGATGCAATGGGATTTTTGGAACAGGAACTCTATCTCCCTCTGGATGTATACTAAGAATGCTACCTCAAAACCTGTATTTGCAAAAAAAGTGAGTCCTAAAGGGGAAAACATTTAACATATTGTTATAATAATGGAGATAAAAGAGATGTCTAAGCAAAACTCTGATGAATAAATTATCAAACAAGAACTAAATAAATGGAGAGATACTCCTTCATGATCATGGATAAGAAAACTAAAGATATCAGTTCTTTCAAGCTTGATCTGTAAGTTCAATGTGATCGCACTCAAAATCGCAGCAAATTACTCAAAATCGTTACATTAACAAACTGATTCTAAAACAAATTCTAATGTTTTAATGGAAAGATAAAAAATCAAGAACAGAGAACATAATATTAAAGGAGAAGAGCAAGTTGGAAGACTGACATTACCTGACTTCAAGACAAGGCTACAGTAATCAAGACGTTGTGGTATTGGCGAAAAAACAGACAACAGATCAATGGAACAAAATAAAGAACCCTGAAATAAGTCCACTCAAATATAATCAACTGATCCTTGATGAAGGAATAAGGCAATATAATGGAGAAAAGACAGTCTTTTCAATGAATGGTACTGGAACCACTAAGTATCCACATATTTAAAAAAAGAATCTAGAAACAGATCTTATAACCCTTTACAAAAATGAACTCAAAATGGATCATAGATGCAAATGTAAAATGTAAAACTATAAAATACCTAGAAGATAATATAGAAGAAAATCTGGATGACCTTGGGTTTAGCAATGACATTTTATATACAATACCAAAACCATGATCCATTAAAAAAAAAAAATAAGCTGGACTACATTAAAATTAAAAACTTCTCTGTGAAAGACCTTGCCAAGAAAATGAGAAGACAATCCAAAGACTGAGAGAAAATATTTGCAAAAAATACAGTTAATAAAAAAAAATTATTTTCTGAAATATATAAAGAACTCTTAAAACTCTATAATATAAAAACAAAGTTTGATTAAGAAATTGGCAAGTGATCTGCAGATACCATACCAAGGAAGATAAAGAAACGGCTAATAAGCATATGAAAAGATCCTCTACATCATATGTCATCTGGGAATGAAAATTAAAACAAGACTCCATGACATACCTATCAGAGTGGCAAAACAAAACACTGACAACACCAAATGCTGGCAAGAAGTACAGCAATAGGAATTCTCATTCATTTCTGGTGGGAATGCAAAATGGTACAGCTACTTTGGAAGAGGTGATTTCTTGAAAAAGTAAACATTCTTACCATCCAGCAATTGTTGGTCCCTGGTGTTTAACCCAAAAGAATTAAGAACTTTGTTTACACAAAAATTTGCACATGGATGTTTTATAGCAGTTTTATTCATATTTGTAAAAACATGGAAGCAACCAAGATGTCCTTCAGTGGGTGACTATATAAATAAACTGTGGTACATCCAGACGGAATATTACTCAGCATATAAAAACTCATGGAAAGACATGGAAAAACCTTAAATGCATATTACTAAGTGAAAGAACCCAACCTAAAATGGCAATATAGTGTACTATCCCAACCAAATGACATTATGGAAAAAGCAAAACTATGGAGACAGTAAAAAGATCAGTGATTGCCAGGGTTTGGGATGAGGGGTGGCGGTAAGCAATGAATAAGTGGAGCATGGAAGATATTTAGGGTAGTGAAAATGTTCTGTATTTTGAATACAGTGAAAACAAAAATGATACAGCACTTTGGTGACACCCAGTAGAATAAACTTGATTGCCTAAATAAGTCTAAATAAATTGGCCTTTTCATCCTCATTTTCAAATGCCTTGTACCATGATGTTATTGGCAAGAGATGAGAGCAAGAAAGAGAAAAGGAGGAAAAGAAACCAATGTAATGAAAGCAGAGAAGCTACAGAAATGAAGGTTGTAGACAAAGCTAAAGGAAAAGGTATGTATCACAGGTGTCATGGATAATATGTGTTAACAAGTTAGAGAAAGAGTGAATCTTGAATAAACTGACAGTATTTACAAATAAGACATTCACATTTCCCCAACTAATCAATGGTTCTATTAACTTTTTTTGGATAAAGACGTATTTCTAAGAATCAAAAATATGTAATTAGAAAAAGCTGGACATAATAATTGAGAAAATGCTATGTAATTATTTTTCATATAAATGGCAGCTTAGTAAACAATGTTCAAAAATACTTTTTAAGAATTATGTATGTAATTAGATGTTCTGGAGTGGTCTGGCACTGAGGACACCTAAAAAAAAAAGAAGAAGAGGGAAATGCACTGTATTAATTCAGTGTCAGTGACTATCCTGCCATAAAGAAGGAACATTCTTTTCTGCAAGAGAAACAAATGGGACTCTAAAGTCCAATGAAACACCAAAACAAGGTAATAATGAGCTATAGAGGTGCAGCTGAACATACAAGGACTTTCTGGAAAGTATTGAGCCATGTAATATGAAAAATAGAGGCAATTATGGCTGTATTTTTTCTGAACAGCTGTCATACGCCAACGGGTTTAAATAAGAATTCAGTGGTTTTGATTTTCTGTGTGCATATGGCAATAAAAGCAGCAAAGATCTAGAAATAGGGCTTTCTTTTAATGTGTCTAAGGACATTTGGATAGTATAGCTTCATTATCTTGAAGGTTATCAGCTTTTTGGCAAAAGGTCACCAAAGCCAACTTCTAGCGAGATTCAATGATCTTTCTTCAATCTTGTCTATCCTAATTTTTCTGAAGAAATGACACCAACAACTTTTCTTTACTTTTGGAAATTTCCTCATTCTGAGATTTCTGGGGTTACCGTTTCCTTCCTTCCTTTGCCAATCCTCATTGATCTTCTTGAATGTTCAGAGTCCCTGTCACATATATATAAAAATGTGTGTGTGCCTCAAGACTGGGGAATAGAATGCTAAAGAAGCAGAAGACTTTTCCAATCCTTTACATCTCAAAGAGCAAACCTCAAAGGGTCTAATCCAGGTCTTTACCTATTTCATAATATATCTTTAAATTGACATCATACTGTATCTGGCAATCAATGTATTTAAAATAAAATTCTTCATCACAGTTTTGCCTCACTTTCCATCCCTTACTTGCCTTCTGTTCCTTTGGAAAAGCATTTTGGAAAAGCTTTTATTTCTTCTTTTCTTCTCTCTTAACTTTGCATAGTAAAAATCTAATTTATCCTCAAACCTTTCCCTAATTATCCACAATTACCTACTTCTCATTTTCCTAGATAATTTAATATGGTTTTGTATTCTCCTTAATTAATGCATATATGATTCCCTTTCCTCTGAACTACAAACTTTTTTTTTTTTAAATGTGGGTAGTTCCCTGGCTGGGAATTGAACCCAGTCTGCAGTGTTGATAGCGCCAAAGCCTAGCCATTACACCACCAGGGAACTCTGTGAATTACAAACTCTTAAAAAATGCAGTATCTTTTGTATCGTATTGAGTTCTTAAAACTACAAATACCTACAAAATTCTTTGTTATTGACTGAGGATCTGAAAAAAAATCACCAATGATAAAAGCATTATTTTCACTTTTTTGTCTGCTGTTACAGGATTATACTCATATATACAGAGCCAATGCACACACTTGTATCTCAATTGTCTCCTGAAATCATTGTGAGTCTTATGTTTACTTGCCTTGTCCTCCAAGTGCAATTCTAAAAAGCGTAGGTAAGCCACAGGTGCAAATGCATCAGCTGAATGTATGACTACTTCGGAAGAATCTCTGAAAAAGAAAAAATTTATAATGCATTTATCTACTGTATAAATTGCGGCAAATCACTCCTGCTAGTGACTAGAAAAGAAAAAAAAGTCCTCATTTTGTATTTATTTCCACTAGTATACAATATTTAGTGATTAGCATCTATTTTTTAATAACCTAACATTTAATTGAGAAAAGGATAGAGGATACTAAACTTTCAAGAAAAAGTAAAAAAGCTTTTCACCTTTATGAGAAAACAGTTCAACTTTCAAGTTCACTCAAAGCTGTCTGAACAATTTTGAGAACTTAAAACTCTTATTCAATTTCATTTTCAAAAATTTGCTTGGTATGGGCTAACCATTAAACAATAGTGCTTTATCTTCATTATTCTTTTCATTTTCAAGAGGTAATTCATTCAATGTTTCCCACAAAATCTCAATTATCCTTCACAAAAGCAGTACTGGTGATGGTTTTAAGCTCTAGATGAACTCTTCACACTGCAATATTATTGCTATTAAAATTGATTGCCTGACATAGTAATTACCACATTCAGGTAAAATGGTATGAATTGCTTGCTGGCACCATATGGATACATGTAAATTAACTCAACTTTTATCAAAGATACCCTGTAAAGCACATCTGAATAACTAAGATTATGTGTGAAATTCTAATAACTAATTATTTTTTATTGTTGTTTATTAAGAAAGCAATAGTGTTTTGCATTTCAACTGAAATTTAAAAATAGAAATTCTGCATATTTCTTAAATGCCTCAGGAACTAGTTCTGTTGTTTATATTCACACATTATTAACATTTTAACTACTGTAGTACAGCAAAATAAACTGTTACTTTATTTGACTCTGTCACTAATGTAAGGTATTTTTTGAATCAACTTTGGTAATGAAAATTTATTTAGTGGCAGTAGAAGAAACCTTAAAGTTTTACTTCAAAATACTAAGTTTTCATGGGCAAAATCTGTTTACTTTCTGTTTGAAAGATCAGAGATAGAGAGATAAATATCTTATGATTAAAAAAATGTCAACTACCATTCATGAACCTTTAATATCAAATATGTGTCTTGTTAGTGCTTAGGAAAATAACATTAAAAAGGACTTCTGTGACATAGAAATATAATCATTAAAGAATCAGGACCCGGACAGAAAGAGAAAGAGAAAGTGAAGAGGAAGCCATCTTGCTTTCCACCACCTGCCGTTTCTCCATTTACTCCAGAGTTGCCAATTCTGGTCCTATCTTGGCTCTTT
Source organism: Lyroderma lyra (assembly GCA_004026885.1). Taxonomy (NCBI): domain Eukaryota; kingdom Metazoa; phylum Chordata; class Mammalia; order Chiroptera; family Megadermatidae; genus Lyroderma; species Lyroderma lyra. Next base: position 101,184 of record PVJL010005314.1, read on the forward strand.
AATCAGATTCCAATTCCAATTCCTGTGTACATCAAATTGCAATCTTTCTGTTCTTGATGATCCCACCTGTGGAAACTGACCCTGGGCCTTAATTATGCCTAATCTAGACAGCTTGGTTTTGCAATCCTTGGTAATGGAGTGCACCAAAACTACAATGAACCCAAACCAATGCTGTATCCGCAGAAAGGGTTACAAGTCCTCCCTTCTCATGCCAGTTATCCCCACTAGACACAGTAGTTCACTTAATTGGTCTAATTACTTCATTCTGAGTCAAGATTATTATCCATTTAGTGTTTAGAAAATATATAATATTCTAAACACTAAATGAGATAAATATGATTTTACAGATTCTATTAAATCCATAATTTCTCATTGACCAACATTATTTCATTCACTTAAACAAAGCCAGAGTCACCTGGGAGTGACTAAATCTCTAATGAACAGTTTTTAATTTCTAACAGAATAATGCCACTAATGGTCTTTTCTATTTCATAAACTATCATCTGAAACTCAACTTTCAAGGATCTTTGGTTTCTGTCTGCTTCACAGATTTCTCTGAAACTTAGAGCAGTATCTGCTGGCATATCCTGAGAATAACCTAGACAATAGTACCAATTATGCCACCAAAAAAAAACAAACAAACCACAAAACACCAAAACTTTCCAGTTGGCTACCTTCTTCCTCTTTCCCTATTAATACAAGTAACAAGGGTGCTTCTCTGTAATCAAGAGCTGGTGGTCTATGTTCCCTTTCACTGCTCTGTTAGGTAGGCTTACCCCCAGCTAAAACTTTAAAAGGACAGCTGAGTCAAATCTGACCTCTCTTCTCAGAAGTCAGGCTCCCAAGTTGTGAGGTCAGGCTCTACCCCCTCACTTCAATACAAAACAAAACAAAACAAAACAAAACAAAACAGGTATTATCTCAAGATTCAGCCATAGTTGGTTCTCACTTCTCCTCTAACAAAACAACTGCACAGGGACTATCTTACATTAAGATAGTCCCTGTGGACTCACACTTATCCTCATAGACATTTCCAATGTGATTTCTGTGAAGCCTTTCCTGGCATTGCCAGACAGTGCTAGTTTTCTCCTTTATATGCTTTGGTAATGCATTTATCACCCTTTCACAACGCATCCACCATGTTATAATTATGGGTTTGTGTATTTGTCTTCCTTCTTAGAGAGGGACCAAGTTTTGTTCATCTTTGCCTGCCCCACCCACCTCCCCCAACTTGATTACCAGTTCAGTGCAAAATACAATGCCTAGTAGTCATTGGACATTTGTTGAATAAACAAATAAGTGTATAAACTTTTAAAGTACCTTCACATTTACATACTAACTATTGAAACTGTCACAAACCTAAACTGGTTTTTCATTTACCTATCTTCACATGAATACATTCTTTCATGCATACCACCTGTACTCATATACATGTACACGTATATATCTACAATACACATATACCATAACACCATATAACATCTCTAGCATAATAAAAATAAAGCTCAATAGGTCTAAACATTTAAATTTAAAAAAAAAGGTCATAAATAAATTCCCAGGTGATAAAGAATAGATGTGAGAAGGCAGATAAGGAAAGTACTTACTTCATTCTCTCTACTAAATGCCACATTACTATGCTCTGTGCTGAGTTATATCATGAATGAGTACAAAATAGGAGCAGGTGGGAAAAACAAGTACCCAGTGTTTTAATAATAGAATTTAGCCCTTCCTCCCTCCATCCCTTCCTTCCCATTGTTCCATCCATCCATCCATCGATCCCAACAGTAGTATAGTAATATTGATATGCCAAAAAGAAATATATGGCTATATCAAATATTGACATAACAACAATATTTTCATTAACAAAAAGAAGAAAATTATCATTGTCATTAAAACATTAGGATTTTAGTTCTTATTTCTGACATGCTATATATGTATTTAATGTAAGAAGTAACAAGGAAGTAGGTTATTTATTTGAGGACCTACAATTGTCCACTTCTCTCAAAGGATAAGCTGTAACTTTTTGCATCAAGGCTCCTTAAAATAAACAAACAAAAACCTCACTTTCTGATCTAAAAATCTGTATTAGAGGTGAATAATCAGGACACTAATTGGCATAAAAAGTGAAGAGTAAAATGTTATCATTAGAATTCTTAAAAATTACTTCCCAAGACTGTTATACCAGCTTTTCCTACAAGATTTTTAAAGCATTAATTAGAATTTGTGGCGAAATGTATCTCATAATAAACTTTTAGAACCTCGATGGTGTCTCTAAATTTCTTCATTATACAAAAAAGAATCAATTTGTGTTTTAAAAATATCCCTAAATTATAATCAAATCATTTTTCCATGGATCAATTTACTTTTTCTCCTCTTACAGGTGGTCTTCTCCTTTTTTATTAAAAAAATTTGAATGAGACATTTGAAATGGGATTCCTAATAATCAGTTAGTTATATGTCAATTATATTATATCAAATATAAAAAGAAAAATTGTTAAATTTGTTCCAAAAGTGAATTCTAAGTTATAGGATCCAATATTATTAATGGTCAATTGTTGACAATTACAGGACTAAACATAAATCTTATAATTGTATCATGATACATATGGAAAATTTTCTCTAAACAAAATAACTTGCTTTTATGTACAGTTTCAGAATGTACAATGCATATCCACTCACATCATCACATTTAGTGCTTATCAGTAGGTTTGATAAGGACATTTTCTCTTTTAAAGAGGAGGAAAGGTTTTGAATATAATAGTGATATTTTTTTTCCATTAAACTAGGATATGTCCCAACCTAAACCTCTAGTTATAACTCAAAAAGGGAATACACAGAGGTGAAATAGAATATGTGAAATTAAACAACAGTGGATGACAAGTTAATTCAGCAGCATTTAACAAACATTTGTGAGTGCCAACTATGCATATGGGAGTCCCGGTACAAGAACGAGCACTGAGGCAGTCACAGCCACAGCTGTTACAAGGAAAGGATCCAGCAAAGTGGGGAGAAAGAGAGGAAGGCGATCTGGGGAAAAGGAATCAAGAAAGAAAGTTGTGAAGCTGAGGTGAGGTAGAAGCTATGAAGAAAAAAAGAAAATGCTTGAGCATTAGAATTAGATTCATGATGTAGTGACAAATGATGTGCTTCTTACCTGTTGCTGATTTACCTGACAATTGTTAAAAGAACTCCTACAGAGCAGGGTGGCAGTTGCAGGGTCTTACCCATATAATTCACCTCAATAACATTTTGGCACTAGAGGGTTCTAATACACCTGCCCTGACATCTCTCCCTTTAATAGCATGACTATTACCCCTCATTCAATTGTCTAAGTCAGGCTTAGGTTTCCTTGTCTACAAAATAATTGGGTGAAAAGGATTCATTTTTCAGGTCTAAAGTACTGTGCTAAACTAACCTTGATAAAGTAACCTTCTGGTTATGTATAACAGTATTAAGAAGTACATGTCTTAATAATGCTAGGTGGTCCATAAAGACTTGTGGTTGCCCTAGGACCTCAACTTGTCAAGTAAATGGAAAAAGCATTATTCTTTGGCATTTTTCTTTTCTTGGGCTTTTAAAAAAATTTCGTTAGTCCCATATTAATAAGTAAATATACTGCAAGTTTCCCATTATACTATAATCTGACTCTGGAATGCAAATACTTTTCTTGAATAACCAAATAGTACTATTCCATAGAAATAATACCTCATGCACAATTCATTCATGAATTGTTTTATGATCATTATAAAAAAGTCAGAGAAACACTTTTCACCTATAAACTGACTCTTGACTCTTATCCTATACCATCTTGTATCATAATATACACAGAAATGTCTTCCCCCCACCCTTTGGAGGCAGCAACTATGTTTGAATGGTGCCCAGAAAACAGTTTTGGACATAATAGATACTTGATAAATATTTGCCAAATAAATTATTATGTTGATGGTTATTAATGGAAAAGAACTTGGGAGAATATGAAAAAAGCAAGTGTGGGGATACATATGATAATGAAACTGTTTTGACATGATTCACAAGATAAATAAACTTTCTGGAAAATTCACCTGAAGTTGCCTTAATTTTCTTAGATCATTCCTCCTCTCATTATAATATGTACAAAGAAGTCCCCTCCTGGTGTTGAAAATATTGATGCTGTCCATTTAATACAGAATTGTAATTTTTCATCAAATGAGGTTTTTGAAGTCAAGCATAATTCTGACTGTGTTTTCCAGGAAGTATAAGAGCTTAGGAAAAGCAGATAAAGTGCTCTCTTAGCATGTGAGAAGGGTAATATAAATTAGAGTATGGATAATAATGTAACAAACTGGAGAAAATTCCTGTTTTTTGTTATATTTTAACAATTTATGGCAAAGAAGTCACACAACTCACTATAAGCTGAATTCACTTAAAAACAAAGTTATTTGTAAAAATAACCCCAAATAATTGAAGAGAAATGTTTAGTGTTATCCTTCTAAGTTGTAAAAGCCAAGAAGAAGAAAAAAAGAGGATGAAGTTAATGGAACCCACAGGCTACTGATGTGGCAGTTTATCAAACGTAGCTGTAATGAAAGATAAATAATACAGGCAATTCACACTTCATGAAAGGATAAAAGTGTCAGCATGTAGGTACCAGTTTTACTGCAGGCCATAATCAGCAAGTAAACGAAAGTGCAATGTCTAAAAAGTTTACAGCCTTCTATGAAGGCCTCGTCTTGTCAGGTATTGATTTAGGTATTCAGACGACTTCACTGGTATTAAACAAATTGAGTGTTTGTGAACTTAGAGGACATGTTCTATTTCTCCCAACAAAAGTTGCCTCGAGCTTAATGTTAAGTTGCTTCCATAACTCAAATTTAAGGAAAGGGAAGAAAATGCTGAAATGATATCTTACACAATTATTTTCTTCTTAAATAGAGGGCAATCCAAAGTGAATGTTTCATACTCTCCACCTTCTCCACAAACGTGGACTCCATATTTCTTAGAAAGCTGAAAATAAAGAAACAGTAAACTTAAAATTTGATTGCAGAAAAGGCTTAATTAATGTATTACTCTGCCATAAAAATATCCATGTAAAAACTTTAATTCCAAAATAGAACACAAGCTACAGGAAAATTACTTTATATTTCTGCTTAAAATGTATTTTTTAAAACCATTTGAAAGTATTATCAAAAAGTATAGGATTTTTAAGTCCCAAAAACCCTAATAGAAAGGTATAAGCAACCAACATTTTTTGTACACAATGAGAAAACAAAGATGACTATAAATTTTAGGAATGATATTAGCTTTAGATTGATAAGGGAAGCTAAGAGGAAAGGCACTAAGTCAGTATGTGAACACATACAGCCAGACTGTGCTTCCCCCTTACCCTTTGACCTGTATGCGAAAGGGAAAAAAATACGTTGCACATAGAGCACTACTCGGTGACACAGACAAAGCAATCTAAGAACTTTCCTTAGGTCTGTGAACAAGACATCACAAACATGGTTATTATGCTTTTAAGTTCATTATTAGTAGTAAAATTCCATGGGTACTGACAACTAGTGAAGTTACGAAGCCTTAGGAAGTCTAACTTCAAGAAAAGTTGAGCTAGCTTATGTCATCTAATTAAACCTGAATTTAAAACAAAGAAACAAACAAATAAATAGACAAAAACAAGCAAGGAAAAATACCCCAAACCCCATGATTTGTATTATATTAAACATACGCTATCTTATTTAAATGATCCTGATACTGAGGGCAAAATAATCTCCTATTTGGCTGGTACAAGGCTGGAATCATGCTGGGGAGCTATGCCACTAACTGTGTCATAGAATCTTTCTGCTTCCATGTTGAGGCTTTTTCACTATAAGTCCATCGACTTCATTCTGAATTTAACAGTTTTCTCTGCTTATAGCTTCTCCTATTCCTAAATTCTCATAGCCCAAAGGAAGAGTGACTCCCTTATGTTCTCTGTGACTGCCAGTGCTGGCACTGGGGCCTAAGTCTTCAGTTCTACCTGCATCCCGATGCACTTATTTATTTGGCTGTTTTTGTGGTCGTGCTACCATTCTGAATCCATTACACTTCATTGACTATGTGACTTTAGGGATTTAAAGCATGGATCTATGAGAATTCTGTTTCCTCCAAGGATCAGTAGTAATGGGAATGACATTGTAAAGCCACATAGCAAGAAAAGTGAGGGAAAGAAAACTGGGTAGCATTTTGTAAAAGAGCTCACAAAAGCAAAGCAGGTAAATTTTCATTTTGGGTCATGAAGCAGAGAATCAGCAAGGCAGAATTATGGCAGTGGGTCCTTATGGGAGCAGATGACAAGTACATTAGTTTTCCATGCAACTACTGTTAAGATAAGATTTTTAAAAAACATTTGAACACAAGTGAATGACAGGTCATTTCATGGCTTATAAGAATGTCTTGGAGTCTGAGCATTTAAAAAGTGAATTCCTGAGGAGGACAAAATGGCGACTGGAGAGGAGGTTTGTAAAGCCTCTCCCAGAAAATACAATTGAATGGCCACCCAGGAGCCAAGAAAGAGAACCTTGGGGGACAAAAAACGGCAGCCAAGACATCCATGCATCGCAAGTAAACACCTAAGGTTTGGAGAGAAAGGGGTGAGCGGGAGAGAGGGGAGGGAGCAAAGACGGATCGCAACAGGACCCGAGCACGGCTGGCTGCAGTGCATGGGAGGGGAGAAGCCAAGAGGCGACAAGAGAAAAAGCCCTAGCAAAGCGGCAGAACAGTGGGAGTCCGTTGGGGAGCTAGGCTGGGGAGCTGGAATTTGGAGCGGCGAGTTGGGGACAGACCTTGGGAGCCAGCCTCTGGAACTCTTGAGTGGTAGCAGAGCTGAGCAAGGACTCTGAACTGCAGAGACGATATCTTGGCTCTAGGCTCCCTTGGGACCCACAGCGCAGGCGCACGAGGCTTCTGCACAGGGCTGCGGTTCCTGTTCCCATTCTGGCCTGCTGTAGAGGTGGACGGGCTGCCGCGCGCGGGCAGCGCACAGCCCCTACACAGGGCTGTGGCTCCCATTGGCTCACTGCGGAGGTGGGCCGGTTGCTGGCGCAGCATGCGCGGCTCCTGTGCAGGGCTGCGGCTCCCATTCCAGGCCAGCTGCGGAGGCGGGCCGGCTGCCTTCCTACTGCGGGGTCAGACCCATAGCTTCGGACTTGTGTGCATGCCTGCTCACGCGCCCCTGGGTCCTAAAAGCAGTGTGAGCCTGCAGACTCTGCCCCAACATTTGGCCACGGAAGCAGGCCCGGGAAGAAAGGCGGATTTGATAGCATTTGCCCCAGCCAGCAGGAGCAGCCTTGGCCTGCATCACCCAGCTTCCCCAGCATAGGGCAGAAGGTGGGGCTGCCCTGGTGTACCTTTGTTGGCCTCTCCCCTTTCCTACAACCTCCCCAACCAACTAACTAACTACCGGAAGTGGAGGGACCATGATAGATGCGCACCGCCTCCAAACATTGCAGGAGACCAGAAATAAGAAATAAACAACCCCTCTCTCTCCCAAAACTTGCCCCCCCAGTATCACCTCGTGTCTGCCCCACAGCAAGACACCACAAAAGTACCAATCTGGGCTCCTGGGCACTACTGAACATAACGCCCTCATGTCAAAGAGGAAGAACCCAGCAGACAGGATGAATTCCTTAAAAACTAAAACTCCTCAGAAAGAACAGGAAATTTACCAAGACAGCTTCTTAGACCTAGAAGTTTCTGAATTAAGTGACAGAAAATTTAAAGTAGCCACTCTAAAGGCTGTGAGAGAAATGAAAACATACTGGCAGAGCACCATGGCTGACATAAACAACATAAAAAAGGACATGAATGACATAAAAAAGGAATTTCATGAACAAAAGGAACAATTTAACAAAGAAATTCAAAACATAAGGAAGATTGAGATGGAAATGCGAGAGATAAATAATACAATAAAAGAAGTGAGAAATGAAACAACTGCCATAGGAAACAGGGCCAACCAGATGGAGGAAAGAATTAGTGATAGCGAAGATCAGAACATGGAAACAGCTAAGAAAGAGGAAGAGAGGGAGTACAGAACCAAAAGGATTGAAAGAACTCTACGAGAACTATCTGACTCCATGAGACAAAACAACATCAGAATAATAGGATTAGAAGAAGGAGCAAAGAACCCTATAGAGAACATACTCGAACAAATAGTAGATGAGAACTTTCCAAACCTATGGAAAGATCTGGAACACCAAATTCAAGAAGAAAACAGGTCCCCTAGATACCTGTGCCCTAGCAGATCTTCTCCAAGACACATGGTACTAAAGATGTCCAAAACTAAAGACAAAGAGACAATTCTCAAGGCAGCCAGGGAAAAAAGAAATATAACCTTTAGAGGAATATCCATCAGGCTGGCATCAGACTTCTCAGCAGAAACTCTGCAAGCCAGGAGGGAGTAGAATCCAATATTCAAAAATTTAAAAGAGAAGAACTTACAGCCAAGAATAAATTATCCAGCAAAATTATCTTTCAGATATGAAGGTGGAATAAAGACCTTCTCAGATACACAGAAGCTGAGGGAATTTGCCAGCACAAGGCTAGCACTCCAAGAAATACAGAAGAAGGCTCTTCGACCTGAAACAAAACATCAGGAAAAATGGAATAAAGTTGAGGCAACAAGAAAGAAACAAAAATAAAACAAAAACAAAGAAATAAGTAATGGCCACAGGATATCCTCACGTATCGATCATCACTCTAAATGTTAATGGACTGAACTCACCAATAAAAAGACACAGAGTAGCAGACTAGATTAAAAAACAGAACCCATCCATATGCTGTCTCCAAGAAACACACCTCAGCCATAAGGACAAACACAGACTCAGAGTGAAAGGATGGGATACAATACTTCAAGCAAATGGTAACCAGAGAAAAGCAGGAGTTGTCAAACTGATATCTAATGAAATAAACTTCAGGTTAAGAAAAGATAGTAAAAGACAAGGACGGACATTACATAATAATAAAAGGCACAATACAACAACAAGAAGACTTGACACTAATTAATATATATGATCCCAACCAGGATGCACCAAAATATACAAAGAAACTACTAACAGATTTGAAAGGAGAAACTGATGAATACACAATCATTGTGGGAGACTTAAACACCCCGCTAACAGCCATGGACAGATCATCCAAACAGAAAATAAATAAGGAAACAACAGCTCTAAATGACATATTACAGCAATTCGACATAAATAACATTTACAGGACACTTCATCCAGCAAAAAGAGAGTATTCCTTCTTTTCTAGTGCACATGGAACATTCTCAAGGATAGACCATATGCTGGGACACAAAAGTAGCCTCAGCAAATTCAAGAAGATCGAAATCATACCAAGTATATTCTCAGACCACGAGGTTTTGAAATTGGAGATCGACTGTAAAAGGAAAGCAGAGAGAAACACATATACATGGAGATTAAACAACAGCTTATTAAAAAAGGACTGGATAAAAGAACAAATAAAAGGTGAGATTAAAAAATATATAGAAACTAATGACAATGAAAATACAACGTATCAGAATTATTGGGACACAGCGAAAGCGATAGTAAGAGGGAAATTTATATCACTACAGGCCTAACTTAAGAAACAAGAAAACAACCCAATTAAAAAGTGGGCAGAAGAACTAAACAGCCACTTCTCCCACGAAGAAATACAAATGGCCAGCAGACATATGAAAAAATGCTCATCCTCATTAGCTATCAGGGAAATGCAAATCAAAACCACAA